>JADKLZ010078764.1:0-11050 GCA_021533235.1 Biomphalaria straminea
CAATCACCCCGTCAAACTAGTTCTCAACTTCCCGCCGCTGATAATAACATATCTGTCCATGCTATCTATTTCGCCATTAAAAGTCAATCTTATTGCCGAGATATACCGTGTTATCATTGACACACCTTCATCACAAGAACACACACTCACACTCACACTGCATTTGTTGTCATTTTAAGGGCTCACAGGTACACTAAGTCTGCAACTTTAGATAGTCTCTGGGGAGGATTTGACTTTCCGAAGAGACGTTAAAATATTTTTATCATTAAGATTCATAACAACTTTGTGTTATTGTGAATATAACAATAGCATTTAAACGAGAACGAGGTTAAACTGCATCGATCTGATCTCCAGGGAATGATGCAGTATTGAAGGATAAAGTTTGGGACGATAAGCCATTTCGCCATCATTTTTGTAAGTTTGGGGTAGTAGATCTGGGTACAAATTTGTGTTGAATCTTGTGTTATTGTTTCGTGAAGACTCTACTTAGAATGCCTTTCAGGGATACATCTATCATATGGAAAGGAGTGTTTTGTCTTCAGATCCCCGGTAAGCAAAATATTTCAAGGAATTGTTGAAGATTGTTACCATATTAGGAACTTAATTTTATTGATATTTATCATGAAATGTTAATGATTACTTGAGACTACACATTATCTAATAATTTAAAAAAGAAACTTCCATCTCCTTAGTTAGGAATTTTCCATCGTTTGGGGGCCCCTTCAGTTGCTTATTATCTAATTTTCAATGTAAAAAATATTCATTTGGGGGCCCCCCATAAGTGGGGGCCCGTGGGGATTTTCAAATTCTCCCCCATCCTCCCCCCTAGCTACGCCACTGCATCTCCCTGTCTCTTTCTGCCTGTCAACACTCTTTGTCTCTCAATGTCGTTTTTTTTACAAAGCTTATATCAATTCACTCTGTCTGTCTGTCTGTCTGTCTAGTAAAACGCGTGTACACGTTATATCTCCCACACCCATTATCGGATCAAGTTAAAACATCGCACAATTATTCATTGACATAAGCAAGACATGAATGAATTAAAAATAAAAGTAAAACCAATTAGACAATTAATTACTGGTAATTAATTATTTCGTTTAATAGTAGCAAGGGCAAGTAATACTTCGGTATTCACAGATATGGCTAAATTTGTTGGGTTTAGACCCCTTAAATAATTTGTGAACTCTATTTCTCTCTCACCCTTTCACCGATCAAGTTGATACTTTCAACAGTTGTTTATTGCACCTAACAAAACATGAATCAATAAACAAAAATACTCAATTAGCCAATTGTTTATTAGTAATCATTTTTTGTAAAATTTTGTTTGATATCGAATAGAGGAAATAATTTGAACATTATTGGTAGATATAGTTTTAAGGACATAGATCTTCCCCTTTAGATAAGTTTTGTTTTTAAAGACTTTTTTTTTTTTGTAAATATTCTTTGCTTGTTTGTATCTCTACCCTGTCTCTCTCTCCCTTTCAATGACTCTGCCCCTGTCTCTCTCTCTCCCTTTCAATGACTCTGCCCCTGTCTCTCTCTTTCTCCCTTTCAATGACTCTGTCCCTGTATCTCTTTCTTTTTCTCTTTCTGTATTTCTTTCTTTTTATCTGTCTCTCTATCTCTTTCTCTGTTTCTTTATGTAATTATTTGTTTTTCTCTGCATCTATTTACATCTTTCTGTTTTTTTAAATATATTTCTTTTTTCCCTTCCTCATTCTCTTTGTCTTCTCTCTCTCTCTCTCTCTCTGCTTCTCTGTCTCTATCTTTGTTTCTCTCTTTCCTGTCTCTCACTCTCTCTCTATATATATATATTTAAAACGTATTAGGAAAGAGAGAGAGGGAGAAAGAAAGCAGCAAGTCCGTTCCATATTTAACGTTCGATTCGTTCCTCTCTCCAGGTTTCATACTCTCATTGGTAGGCTTTGGTACCAGTGCTATCATTATTTTCACTTACCTAAAGAACACCGTTACGGCAGGGCTGTGGAAACAATGCTCAAACGATGATTGCTATGACATGAGCCTCGTTTTGATTTACAAAAAGGAGAGTACAGGTATCTTTTCTTTTGTGCTAAGTGTCTGTCCGTTGTAACGAGCTTCCGTTCGTTTAACAGGTTCATTGTCTTAGGGTACGATTCAGAACCTTGCAGAGCCTTAACATGTACAGGTCTGGTAAAATACCACTCAACAAAGGAGTATAGCATTCATATTTATTTACAGCAACAATGGTTTACACATGTAACATAGCATACATAATCATCAATATTGAAGGATAAACCTGCCCAGGGCGCTTAAATTAAATAAATGATTACTTAAATGATGAATAAATGATACTAATAGGCTACAATGCCACAACATAGTAGGCTACTGCCCCAAATAGTCAGTACACACAATGTAGAGATAATATCTCACAATCTAGGCAAAACAACTAACACAACAAATCAGACACCCTACTCAGACCAGGTCAGTTCTCCAACTAACTAGGCTGACCGCTAGAAAACCTTATTGTCCCCCCTTGCAAACCCCGTGCCAAAACAGTTCACCATTCACATCTAATAAAATAAACAAACACACACACAATCTCACATCTTACACACCACATGCTCTTGACATCCGTCCATTATCTTGTCTGTCTATTATTAGGATATATCAATTCTGCTTGGCACTTCTTAATATTGTTATTATTTACAAAAACAAATAAACTTTTGTATTTCTGAATAATTAAGTTGAAAATCATGAATAGACATCTTTAAAAAACAACAACAAATAAACAATGTAGTCACACATTGATACTGTATCATTTCTTATTAGGCCTATATATTATTTCTTACATTCTGAAGCCGACCAAACAAACATACACATAGGCTACATATGTGGTGAGTTTGGGCCACAAAAGAAAACTAAATCAATGAGGAAAGGAACTCAAAGGCCGATTTCAATTCTTTTATTATAAACTAAAGACCTGCAGCCTCGAATCAACACAATGAACTTATGAGCTAAACATGATTACACAGGATGGTATTGGGCTAGGTGCGAACACAGATCTTCGACGAAGGATGTTGGTGAGAAGAGGAAGTGACCACCCTGTATTTTCCTTTCAAATCGGTAGTTTTGGCAGTTTCCTGGTCAGTGGTCAACTTGACACTCTTCGACCGGCGTCTGGTCAAGCATAGCCGACCAGTATAATTTATCCACTCCACTACACACATATATTGTAAAAATGTTGTCTATGTAAGGGAGGTAAACAAAGATAAGAAAAATATCGATGGTATCAACACCCTATGTCAAAATGCGAACAGCTCAGTACCTCTGAACAACCTAACTGGAAAAAAGTTTTTAGACATCCATAGAAGTGCGGCATGGATGCATTCTCTCCTCAGCTCTTTTTAAACATATTTCTGGAGCATATCATGATTTTAGAATTTAGACTCGGCAGTACACTAACACTGGCTCGAAGATGATATAGATTATAGATCCTATAAAAGAAAATGTAGACGAGGTACAGATTACTACTTCAAAACTGTATGCAGCAGCTAGAGCAGTCGGTATTGAAACCTATGCCAGAGCTGGCCCTACAAATAGTAAGAAGATCATATGTAAGTCATTGGAAAAGTGTATGCGAATCATATGTAAATCTTATGAAAAAAATGTATGCTAATCAAATGTAAATCTTATAAAAAATATACTAATCAATGTAAATCTTATGAAAAAAGTGTATGCAAATTCAATGCAAATCCTATGCAAATCATATGCAAATCACACTCACAAGTACATCCTATATTCCACACAGTATGGCTTGACGTTAGTAAAGGAATGATGAGTATTGCTTTAATAGGTCAGTTTGCCACAATATTGCTGACGTCGTCGGGGCTCGTTTGGACACTGACTAAGTTGATAGGATGGTGTACAGCTTCCGCCTCTGCAGCCTCAGGTAACTCACATCATCAACATCATCATCTGCCTCATTAGCGCCATCTACACCAATAGCTTGAACTTTTCCAACTGATTACAATGTCAGCATGACGCGTAGTATTAAGTTCCTGCGCAGAACTTTTTTTGGGAAAGGGCGTTCATGGCCCTTGGTGAGAAAGCGTTCATGACCTTGAGGAAATTCTTTCTTGACCTTGGGAGGCTTTTCCGAGAAAAGGTTTCTTCACCTTTAGAAAGGGTTTCTTGAACTTGAGAATGGGTCGTTTAGATCTTGGGAAAGGGTGTTATTGACTTTGAGAGAACTTTTTGACCTTAAGAAATAGTGTTCTTGCCCTTGAGAATGGACGTTACTGACCTTGAGAAATGATGTTTTTGACCGTGAGAATGGACGTCCTTGGCTTTGGCGAAGCGGGAACTTCATTGCATCATTATGGTCATGCTCGAGCATACCTCGTGGTTAACAAAGACCATACGTAATAGTAGGCGCCAACACTGGCCTTTGACGTGGCAACCAGCTGTTGGCTTAAACTCGTAGTTGTGTAGAGACCTGGTCGAAAAGGTGTGCCAAAATATTTAGTTTTGTGTCAGACCGTAGCACCTGGAAGTCCTTGAAAATATATTTATGTAAACAAGGAAACATAGAGCAGAAAAGGTGAATTTTTGTTCATAGATGGAATGATTGTTTTTACACAAAGTTTATACCAACTCCTCCTGTCTGTCTGTCTGTCTGGTAAAAAGTATGTACACATTATTTCTCCCACACCCAATCTCGGATCAAGCTGAAATTGGGCACAATTTTTTCTTTTACATAACAACACAAGAATCAATTAAAAAAAAAACAATTAGTTAATTTATTATTTATAATATTTATAATCAATAATTTTGTTTGGTATCTCGAACGATTCCCCACCCGCCGACTAAGATTGAGCATCACTGGTATAGATTATAGAAGATTCTAGTTTGATGGTGTAGAAAAGTTTTTTTTTTTGGGGGGGTGGGGAGGGGGAAAAATCCTATTTTTGAATAATAATAATAATTGTTAATAATAATTTTATTAATAAAGCGCTGTTAACAAACAAAATGTAGGCTCAAGGCGCTGTAAAAACATTACAAACACAAACATGTAAAATGACAAACTAATCTAAAAAAGTTCTAAACAAATAGGTCTTAATGTTTTTCTTAAAAAATTGGTGAAGCATGTTGTCTGTCTCAGATCAATGGGGAGTGAATTCCAAACTTTTGGTCCGTGAACTGAAAAAGCTCGCAGCCCGTAGCTTTTGAGGGAGAAACGTGGCACCACTAAAAGCGTTGAGTCCATTGAGCGTAGGGCTCTCTGGGGGACATATGGAGTCAAGGTACAAGGGCATCTCATTGTTGTATATACACTGATGACAAAGTGTGGCGACCTTGTATTCAATTCTTGCTTTCACGGGAAGCCAATGGAGCGTGCGCAAGAGCGTAGTAGCAGAATCTCGTCTTGTTTTTTTAAGAACTATTCGTGCGGCGTTGTTCTAAATACGTTGCAGCTTGGCTATTTTGTCGTCGGGTATACCTGCTAGTACGGCGTTGCAATAGTCAAGGCGGGAGAGTATGAATGCCACAGCTAGCATTTTTGTTGACTCCGTTGTTAGATATGGTCGGATCTGGCCTAATCTGCGCAGCTGCAGATAAAGACTCTTGCAGAGCTGCCTTATGTGTGGGTCGAAAGATAGTGTTGAGTCAAAGAAAACTCCAAGATTCCGCACTACATAGACATAAGAAATCTGTCAGAATCCGGGCCAACAGTTACATTGCTTAACCATTACCTAAGACAATGTAGGCTCCCTATCATCCATTATGTTTATGCTTGGATTGGTGAAAGTAAAGGTGGTTGGTCGTTGTGCTGGCTACATGGTTTCCATTCTATGCCCAATAGATCGCATGGTTATAAATTGGAACTTTACATCTTAACTAGTCGGAATTATTATTAGACTAATAATATGTTGTTTTTTTTTCATCGACAGTTGTCTTTGGCACGATTGGGTCTGGTGTCGCCCTTGGAGAACTGAAGCGAATCTATGATGACAAAGTGACTTATGACCCGGGATATTCCTACATAGTTTTTATGGTTGGCCAGGCTTTCTTTTTTGTGGCTGCCTGTTTGCATGCTGTGGATTCTAGAACAAGACCAAAATAGTTTTTTTTTAAAGTACAAAGTAAAGATTGGAAATCACCTTGAGATCTTCTTGTATGGTAGCAAAAATGCAAATGATGTGTTTTTGTGCGTGACTTGTGTGTGTATATATGTCTGAATGTGTGTGTTTGTGTGTCTTAGTTTGGGGGTTTAGTGGGTATAAGTAATCGCGTCAGAAAACAGTGATCTTTAAACTTTTTCTGATGAATATCTTTTTTTACAAATATATATTCTTAAACGATATTAATAAAGAAAGAAACAGACAAAATAAAAGTTTAGAAATGTACTGGCATTATTGTGAGAATAGTCATTTAATAGCGAGTGATTAGCGTGAAAATAGTGTAGAAATAATACTGTAATAGCAACGGATTAGTGTGGAAATAGTGTGGTATAAATAGCGAGGAATAGTGGCGAGAGAGAGAGAGAGAGAAAGAGAGAGAGAGAGAGAGAGACTAAAGCGAGATTGAAAGAAAAATAAAGATGGAATGTAGAAAAAATGAAAGAGAAAGAAAGAGAAGGTAGCGAATGAGAGACAAAATAAATGGCGAGGATGTTGAAAACATATCAAATTTTATTGTCGGACCAATTAAAAGCTTTGTTCGCTAACAATATAGGCTATGTTGCTTATATTGATTTAAGTAACGCAGCGCCTCCTTTTGTTACTTTAAACGCCGGCTCAGTACAAGTAAATAATGCAGGGTTTTTTTGTGTGAATAAAATGTACAATCCCCTTACAGAAACTTTTTGCAAAAGGCTCAATGTAATTGATTCGGGAACCTTGGTATAAGAAAGATAACTCTGAAAAGCCGTATGACAGTTTTCATTAACTGCTCTTATTATACAAATGAAGTCGAAATTTGTGTGTAAAAAAATGTTACGTCTCAATAGAATTATAAAATGACTTTAAATAATTTTTTCAAAGCTTTCTATAAGTATCAATAAAGCAGTCTTAGTCTTTATATTCTTCTTGTCGGCTTGATTTGAATTAAGCAGGACATTATATTGAGTTTAAAATAGCCTACTAATGCAAGGTATTTATTTAGCATAGTAACCTAGTTTTCAATATATTGTCGTCTTCTTCTAGTGTTGCTAGTCTAAGTGTCTCTTTTACTAACTAGGCTTATTATCAATGTTTTTTTTTAAAATCCATACCCTTTTTTTGTGCACTCAAAGCTGATGTAAGGCCAGATCGTTCCCTAGCTATTTCTGTTAGTTCGGTGTTTTGATCACGACAGTTTTGTAATTAACCATAAAACAAGGAAAACAACATACTAAGACAAAAAATGACAAAATAAAAAACATTCTGGAAATTTTTTTATTATTTATAATTCACTTTAGTCTTTAGAACACATGCATATTCAAACAATCATGCACACATACAAATATTTTGTTTCCTTCCAGTTTTGTTACTTAAACTAGTTTCTTTAATAAATATAATAATAAACAAGATTACAAAGAGAGTTTGTCAGAGGCGGCCCCCGTCGGAGTCGGATCCCTGTCAGATCCGCCTATTCGCAAGATGTTTCGGATGTTCCTTGTAAGTCCCTGGCGCAATTCCTGTATGCTCCCATCCTTAAACTATCGCAATATTTCTGAAAGAACAGTAAAGTTTAAATCATATTTTCAAAAGCCTTTAGTGTTTTTTTCTAACCGTGACGGACAGACAAACCAACAGACAAAACGCACAAAACAAATTTTTTTTTAAACAATTTTTTTTTTTAAATCTGATTTTTTTTTAAAATTAAGAAATTAGTTTAGAATCATGTCATTTCCGGGCTTTACGCTAGTACACGAAAGCCGCTGCTAAAAGTTCATTTAAAAAAATGTACATGATATCTAGGTCTACATGCCGGAAGCATTTCTTATAGTAACATTTCCTCCCTTACATTTACGTAATTGTTTTAGAATTGGTGTTTTGTTATTAAAAAATCACTTGCATAATTAATTTTATAAATTAAACTGTTTGATTTTAGAAAACTAAAAGTAGCCGTTGCACCTAAACTTTTCAAGCCGCATTTAATGGTGAAATAATATTTTTCGTATCTCTTCTAGTTTTGGCGCTCTGAGTCTGACAGACGGACAGACGGACATTTTGCACAAACCTAATAGCGGCTTTTTCCCCTTACGGGGGCCGCTAATAAAAACCTTACATAGAGAAAATTTCACCTATCTTACCTCACAGTTATATGATGATTACAACTTTAAATGTACAATGGTATTGATGCTTAAGAAATAAGCAAAATAAGTAGTTAATCCTAATATTTTTATATGGTGGTCATTTCATATTTTAAATACTAATATTAATCTTAGCATCAACAACGTCACAACCAAAATAAAACAACAAACAACAACCCCTCCCCCCCAAAAAAAAAAAAAAAGTTTTAAATGCCATTTCCTTGGTAACCCTAAAAATTAATTACCAATGCTTCAACAGTTATAAATAGTTCCTTATACCTCACAGATGAATACCTAATACTTAACAAATAAAATTGAATATGGAATAGAACACGTCCAGCATATGTTAACAATGCCCTAATCTTAACTTCTGGTAAAACGTCCATTTCTATATACAAGCCTTTCCAAATAATCAACATGTACACAATAACACTAACATCAAATTTTTTGGTTAAACGTAATAAATCTATACAATATTTACTGGAGATTGTCACCAAAACTTGAACTTCAATGTTGCAAACTACAAAAGAATGAAGCCCAAATTTAACATTTTATTTCAATGCATGTGAACTTTTCTTGGTATCAAATCTCCTTTATGGTCTTTTGTTAGTTGCCCTTTTTAAAGTTTTAAAGTCCTCAAATGAAAGTCAATACTTCCCCTTATCATTTGCGTTTTAAAAAGCAAAGCTTATCAAGTTTGTGCACCAGATGAATCCAAAAGCTAAACGTTTATATAACAAACTTATATTTTTGTCTGTGGTTTATATTTTCTCCGACATGTTAAAAATGAAAAAAATATTACAGTAACAATATATTCGTCTCGTATAAAGAAGCAGCAGTGGCGTCACTAGGGAGTGCGGGCCGCACCGGGTGACACCAACCATAGTGACGCCACTGATAAGCAGGATAGAATAATTCATATATACAATTTAATGTTAGCAGTGCATTAAACACATCAAATGATTTGCAATAAACCTTAAAAAATGAATGCAGTTGTACATTTTTTAAATGAACACAAATAGGGATAAAATATCCTCTATATTGTAAAAGGAAGCAAGCGATGATTTGGCCAACAGCAACATGGCCAAGGTAAATATTAGCATCCAAATTCAATATAAAAGTGAATTAATTTTGGCTGGTCTAGTAGAAATGACTTTATAAACAAATATTCCAAAAAATTCTCTACAAAAAAGTATGAATATATAAAAAAATTGAAAAATTATTAACGTTAATAAAACTTCTAGTTGTTAATTACGTAACAAATTATTAAAGTTATAAAATTATACAATATAAAAATGTAAGTAACTCCTTGTAAGTATAGAACATGGTTATGTAAGTGTCTTAACATTACAAGATACAGCAATTGCCAATGGGAACATGACAATAGTTGGGGATGGTAAACGCCCGGTTCCAAATATGCCCCGTAGATCGCAAGGTTTAAGAGGGTACCTATTTTTTTTTGTCAAACACATACACTGTTTTTATCCTTTCCAATTCCTAAAATAAAAACAAGATCTATAAAGAATTGTTACAGAATTATAACAAAACTTATTTAAAAAATGGAATGTAAATCTAGAACAAATAAAAAGAAAAAGGAATTTCCATAACAAACTAGTAATACCAATGGACATTCAAAATCGATTCTTTGTTTTTAAAATAAAATTTTTGAGCTTCAATAACAGCTATTAACAGGTATTCTAGTAAAAGCAACAATGCCCCTGATACAACCGCTTTTACCAAACGAAGATTGGAAGCCACATTTCTTATCATATCTGTCGGCTTGGTACAATCACGAAAACGAATCTCCACCTCACTGAACTAAAGAAGATTTGATCATGTTTGATGTTATCAAATGAGAAAGTAATAACACCATCTGTGATATCCTTTTACGCATACTTATAAGTAGCCGAAAGCGAATAATGATAATAATAATTGTATTTATAAAGCTTAACAAATATAATGTAGGCACAAGGCACTGTAAGGTAATATCTTGTTAAAATCAGAGATTTTATAGAGAGACCTCTTCACAGCAGTGGCGTAGCTAGGTTGGGGGGAGGAGGGGGAGAATTTGAAAATCCTCCCCGGGTCCCCACTTGAGGGGGCCCCCAAATGAGTGTTTTTTACATTAATAATTGAGTACTACGCAAAATATAGGGGCCCCCATAGAGGTAAGTCCCCCCAGGCCCGCAAACGATGGAAAATTTCTAGCTACACCTCTGCTTCACAGATCAGAGATTTTTAGAGAGAGATCTCTTGACACATCACAGATTTTTATTGTTTTACATGTTTGGCGAAAACAGAGATTATAGTTGTACACAACTGTGCATAGATCAAAGATTATTAGTACTATAGATCTCTAAGTTAAATGATTAAAAGATTTTATAGTTAAACTGAGTTATTGTTATATCAGAACTTTAAAAATTAATGCGAACAAATATGTATATATAAAAAAGTTACGTTTCTGTTATATATATATATATATATATGAATAATTTCTATTTTGGGAACCTCTTTCTTGTAAAGTTCCTAAGGGGGAACCTCTTTCTTGTAAAGTTCCTAAAGGGGAACCTCTTTCTTGTAAGGTTCCCAAGGGGACCTCTTTCTTGTAAAGTTCCCAAAGGAACCTCTTTCTTGTAAAGTTCCCAAGGAACATCTTTCTTGTAAAGTTCACAAGGGAACCTCTTTCTTGTAAAGTTCACAAAGGAACTCTTTCTTGTAAAGTTCCCAAGGGAACCTCTTTCTTGTAAAGTTCACAAGGGAACCTCTTTCTTG
>JADKLZ010078764.1:15249-40249 GCA_021533235.1 Biomphalaria straminea
GGATTTAACTCTTTCTCTCCTAACTGACGATACCAACGTTGATTCCACCTGAATGCGGCAAATAATTACGGAGAGATAGACTTAAATCCTGCGTTAGACGTATACAAATAAAAGTATGAGGATTACAAAGTTAAAAATAAATAAATGAGAAATGAATAAGCTCTCATCCAAATCACAAGAAAGATGATGCCTTTTATAAGCTATCCCGACAAGATCAACGTATATCTTTTGACTCAGTGCCGGACACAACAGAATGCGACAACATTCCTTTCTGTTTTCCTTGGTCAGGTCTTTTTTGTTTTGCTTGACCTTGTCTGTCGCAGTTATTAAATTGACTTCATAGTCAAGTTTATCACATTTAAATAATGCCGCGTTCAACACTTTTGATGACGTCATTGTGTGCTTGTCATCTTTTCTGGTGACGTAGTGCTCAAGCGCTACGATTGACGTCTGCTTGTCTCTCTCTTCTCCATCTTGCGATCTAGAGACAAGACGTGATTCTGGGAGCTCTTGAATTATTCCTTGAACATAATACTGGATAGCCTTATTGTTGTTCCTTGATTGATTCTTGAATTATATTATCTTGACCCCTGTTTAGGGTGAGTTTTAATTTCTCATTGAATAGTTATTTCTATTCGATTTGATAGTATTTCATAATTGTAATATTTTATTTGTAGATCAGAAGTTTTAGAAGACTCCGTTCTTTTATTTTTCTACAGGGCCTTACGTGTTGGATCTTAGATCTTACGTCTTAGGTTCTTGTTTTGGATCTTGGCTTTTAGATTTCGTCTAAGTCTAAGGTTCTTTGCATAGTTTTCTGTTGCAAGTCTGAGGGTACAGATTCCAGACTGTGGGGTTCTTTGTCAGACCTATTGAAGTTCTAAGAAGAGTGATGTTATGAACTGCTGAGCTGTTTGCTGTTATGAACTCTGATGCTGACTGTTGGTGGCATCGTAATTGAAGGACAGATCTATATGTGTGTTGAGGAGTATTAGATCTATAAATTATTCAAGGTGATTACATTATATCACTTTATATTTTTATTATTGTATGTGTGTATAGCATATTATTTCCACTTATTTGATTATCATTATCATTGATTCAAACACCATTTCATTGTACATATTTCACTAGAATAAATTCTTTAATTTTATTTAAATCATCATACACATTGTTTATTATTTTATATATATAATTGAATATGTATGGTGTGACTGTCGGGCTGAACTTGGGCCTAAAATTATTACAAGTTACCTAGTCACGTTTGCACATACATAAACACAGTAATACTTGATAGTATTAATTAATTGACCTTGACATAATGTTCTCATTGACATTTCCCCTTCTTTTTTTTTGTTTTTCTAGACCTTGTATTTCTTTTCAACCCTCCTTTAAGCGTGCAGGTGTATGATTACCCAAATGTTATTACTATTAGAAAAGAATATCAAAATAAAAGCGAACATAAAACAACTCAGTTGTCTTGACAGAATACATGTAACTAGTAACAGTTGTACTCACCAGGTTTGTGTCTGCTTCTTGGCACGCATGACAAATTGGGTAATCCAGGGCGGCCATCGCTTTGGTTCTGAATGTCCCCACCTCACAAGGTAAGCACTTTCCCAAGTTTGAGAACTCCCCCTCTGGGCATTTGACATTCAAAGTCCTTGAACTGTGATCTGTTATGGGAATGGTTGGTAGAGGTCGAGAAGGAATGTCCGGGTCACATGTCGTCGCGTCTGCTTTGACAGACACAGTAGTAACAAATGCAACAAGTACCAACTCCTGTGTCTTCATGATTTCAGGTTTATTTTTGTTTCTTTAGAAAAAAAATCAGTGAAGGACAACTTCATTAAATTATAAACAAAAAACAACAACATTCAATTATTATTATTATTATTATTATTATTATTAAAGCTCTTATATAGTGCTACTGTCATGCTTATAGCATGCTCAGATCGCTATTGTCCAATCTCATTTGTGGACCAGTGGGGGGGGGGGAGGGGGTATCTGGGAGAAGGTTTTCCGTGTTGCTTTTAGGCGCTCAGTAAACACAACTCTGCCCGAGTCGGGTGTCGAACCTCAAGCCCTCTTCAATGGTAGTCAAGCCTAGCCAAGTTCAAGCGCACTTAGCCTCTCGACCACGCTTCCCATATAAAATATTTTCTTTAGATGGCTGCCTGGTAATGTCGTATGCGATCTGGGCTGTTGCCTCGATGGTTACAGGTTTGAGCCTATCCCGCAGCCACCATCGGGAGGTTTGAGCTAGGATGTAATGTCAAACAAACAGAGTTTTTTTTTTTCGTTATGCAACAGAAACAAACGTCATCTGTTTCTGTTGCTCATGTTAACGAGGGTGTCATGTGGCCAGCACAACGACCAACCGCCTTTACTTTTCCCAAGTAACTATTAGAGCTGGTTGGACTCAGAGGCTCCCAAAGATCCCGGAATTAAAAACAGATGACCTTTAAATCATCTGCCCTATAGATCGCAAGGTCTGAAAGGGAAAATTTACTTTTTTTTTTTAAATTGGAAAGAGGGTTGTGGCCTACATTTAAATAAATCCGGTTTTGCTATGGCTTATCTAAAAGAATGTAAACTTGTAGACTATTAATCTCTACCTCTAAAAGAGTGGATTTAATTAATAGCGGAAAGCTAGTGTTTCATGGTAATAAAAAATACAAATAAAAGTAAAGTTCCCCTTTCAGATATTGTGATCTATGCCTGGATGGCTGCCTGGTCTAGCGGTTTTCACGCTGGACTGTCGTATCGATTTACCGTTGGTCCCGGGTTCAAACCCTGCCCGCTCCCATCCCCGTCGTCCTGCGGGACGTTTGGACTAGGAAATAACTATCTTCAACTCTGAAGGAATTTCCGAAACATGTAAAACAACAAACAAAACATCTATGGTAGATTATGTAAACATCATCTGTTTCTCTGGAACACTGTTGGTGATGATGTCATGCAATCAGCCTTTACTTTTCCCTAAAAAATATAAGGTACTCATTAGAGTTGTCTGGGCTCAGAGGCGCCTTAAAGATCCCGACAGTAAAAAATATTCCAGTCCTCCAGGACATCTGGCTCGGAAGCCAAGCGCTTCACTACTCAACCACCGCGCCTCTGTGACCTTTAACCTACTAGCTTGTCTCCAAGATAATATCGATTGGCGTAGTAGGCAGGGCAGATAACTATAAAATATACATTTATAAATGCAAAGTTGTTTCCCTTTGATTTCAAACGATCTTTGAGTGTAAATATTGGGAGAGCTGTTTTGGTCGCTAAGGGTAGACGAAGGTGTTACAGGATAAAATGAATGTTTTACGGTCAATTTTTCAACGAGATTTGATATTAAGATTTTTGGGTTGGTAACTGAGTGATTTGCCACTCTGTCAAATTACCTGGTTTTTATACAGTGTCAGGTATGCTTTGTATTTGAAATCGTTTGTCTGAGACAGTCGGTCCACTTCGCCCATTCTGATAATTTAGCGGAACACTTTTCAAGTTTCTTAACTCTTTCTCTCCGTAATTATTTACCACATTTTGGTGGAATCAACGTTGGTATCGTCGATGCGGAGAGAAAGAGTTAAGGTTTGATTACCATTTTGTTTATATAGACAAATAGATAGAACTCAAATTGTATTCTAAAATTAGCATTATTAGGCCTATGTATTATCAAGCGAAAGACTATTTTCAAATCCTGAAATTAAATACGTTATAATATTTCACATACAGGCCTAAAAATTAATCACTCCAAACAATTTGTGGAACATCTATTCTGGTCTCAACAAGGGATAACGGGAAACAGGCAAACTGTCATAAAAAAAAAGTTTAAATCACTCAACACCTTACGTATCTCCAAATTTACCATCACTTCGTGGTAGTCAGTGACGCTGTTGGGATGACGTACACTGACAGTCTTTGTCACACGTGAAAACTGTTCACCTTCTCTTTGAGTTAACAAGTGTAAAAACGAAAATGAAACTGCTTAAGCTACGCCCCATTATTAATAATATTGATTTTTCCAAGAACCAATACTCAGACTCTAAAAATAAATCGATATACAAACAAAACTTTCCTTATCGATTTTGTATCGTTCAAGTAACGAAATGATATTTTTTAGGTTTAATGACTTGGTCATGTACATATCATACAGTACTCTACTCTTTGCCTTTCTAACTTTTTAGATTATTTATACATGTAGATGTTGAATAAAAAAAAAGTCTCGTTTGTGCATTGTTATGTTGATGTAGGTCGTGTCCTATTTTTTTTTTTTAAAGGGATTTAAATACAAGAGATTGCTGTTATATTTATACAGGCAACAAGATAAATGGAATGTGACGGGAAATAGGAAATAACAAGCTTACTTAACTCTATCTCTCCTAATTGACGATACCATCGTTGATTTGAACTCATTAAATTTAAATTAATGTTTGATTTAATAAACTTTACTTTGAGCTATATAAAAGAGCATGCATGCACATTTAATTCTATTCCAAATAAAACATTTTCTGATAACAAACAAAAAAGTTATTGAACAGGGTAGTGAAATAGTAATGAGCGAATGAAGAGCTCCCTCAAAACGTGGAAAAATAAATACGGAGAGAAAGAGTTAATAGCAGATTTAAAAAGTTTTTTTTTTGTTTTTAACTATCTCTATTAGTGTTTCTCAAACTGCGTAACAAAATACTCGTAGTCGCAAATCAAAGACTGGAATATCTCTATTTTTTCTTGTCCCACTTGATCAAGTTTCTTGGCTGGAGGGAGGGGGGGCATATAAAAGTCACACTTGCAGGTGTTGAGAAAAAAATAAAACGAACCACAATCATAACATGCCAATGATCACACCAGCTCAATAGTCTACTTATTGAATCTAGTGTTTTCAATGACTCATATTTTTTTTTAGAGAAACGGAAATTACGTTTTTTTGACTGAAACTATTTCAATACGTGGTGATAGGACATTTATCATGCATAGGGGCAAGGTCGCATAGAGTTACAGCATAGCACTAGTGTCATGGATACGTAAATTTAGAAGAGTATTAGATTGTTAAATACATCGAGAGAGAAGAGACGGGAGAGAGATTTTATAAGAGAAACAAAGAGAGAGGGAGAGAGAGAGAGATTGTGAAAGGGAATATAAACTGTGATGGATGTCAATCTGTATAACTGTACCTGGTTGTCAAATGATGACAAATTTATCAACAGTGTGTGAGTTTTCTTGCTCGGGTGTATTCAATGTAGTTGATCAACAGCACAGAATAACATACAGTTTATTAACTAGTGAAAGATGTGTTCAACACTGATGAACAGTTCATTAAATATTTAATCCAATAAGAAGGCCACAGTCAAAGTCTATGTTAAATTAAAACACCCAAGAGAATCCTATACCAACTAAAACATTTTCTCATAACAAACGAAAAAGTTACTGACGCTTAATCGTAACAGCGTAGTGAAATAATAATGAGCTAAATGAAGAATTCAGTCGAAACGTGGGAAAAAAAATTACGGAACGAAAGAATTAACAAGCAGGAGGTCATGTGTTAGCAGTGCAACCATATGCCCAAAGTCAGATACACATAAAAGGTGGGTGGACTCTGGGGCGCACCAAGAACCCCGAAACCACTCAGGCACACGTCGTCAAATTTGAAGTGGCTGGAGTTTTACCAATTGTAATTAAAGTGGTTGGCTTTTAAATGGCTGCCTTTAAAGTGTCGGAAATAAAAGCGGTGGACTGTAACATGAATGCAATTAAACGGTTGAGAATGAAGTGGATGACGATAAATTGGTTAGGAAGTAAGTTACACTTTAATCGCTGAGACATGTTTGGTATGCATCACTTACCTTGTAGATTTGAGGATACAATCCTACGTGCTTTTTTTTAAGCGTTCCTCTTAATCCGAAACAACCAATAAACAAAAGAATTCAATAGATTAAAAGATTTTGTAAAAGTAGATTTACTTACTGTACAACGACCCTAATCTTAGCATTCACTATCAAATTCTTAACGAGAAGATATTTTAAAATGACTTTCCATCAATCTTATTTTATCTTATCCTATCTTAAAAAGTGAAGATAATTACTTGATACGTGAATGTGTAGGCTATTATCCTGTGTGTCCAGCATTAACTGACATGCCCATCGTAATAATCACATTGGTAATAGTAGATATTGAGTGAGGATCTTACATTTATACCCACTCATCAATGTTAAAAATAAGAACATGTAATGGAATACGTGTTAGTCGGTGCTATTTTTCTTTTTATAGTTTTTGACATCTCTTGCATGTGAAGTGTTACATATTTGTGCTGTTTTAGGCTGCTAACCTAATAAGATAAACGCGTTCAGACTTGTTTTTGGAAACTATCTTTTTTTTTCCGCTGCTACGTACTTGGGAAGGTGAGAAAGAGGAAAAAGATAGGGTCAAAGTTTGAAAAAAAAAAGACTTTAACTTTAAGCTTTAAGACGCTTTCGATACTAAACACACAATCAAAATAAAATAGAGTTGAGAATTTAGATAATAATGAAAAGAAATGGAGGTGTGTTTTAGAAAATGGAACTTGGAAGAAAAAAGAAGTAGGTCAAGTCATGATGAATCTATTATTTTTCAACAATTAGATTAATTTAAAACCCTAATTTTAAATGCACTCCTTTTTGATATATGAAATCGAAGACGAACCTTATATAAAAGAAATCGGGAATTTCTTAGATTAGTTAACCCAGGGTATTTTGAAATGTTTTTAAAATTTCATTCAACACTGGGAAAACCCGAAAGAGTATTACATTATGTGTTCAGTTTTAGGTTTTCTCCCATAAAACAACATATCGCCATAGGGTCCTTTGATTCACTGGCGGATCCAGAACTTTGGAGTGGGGGGGGGCAAAAAAATTCCAAACCCTAACCCTAACGCCCAGTAAACCCTAACCCTATGCATAAACGTGTGTAAAGCATATATATATAAGAACAAAAAGAAGTGTTTTTTAACCTTCGAGGAAAAAAAAGAAAACAAAAAACAGTCATGTTGAGGCAAGCTGAGGGACTGAGGGAGGGCTGTAAGCTTCGCCAGTGTGATTCGGGGCGAAGCCCCGACTCTAGAAGCGTTTTCTTGCGTATTTTTCACTGCAGAAAGGCATTCTCATGATATCTACAGCTCAATATCCATCAGTAGATTTCGGGGCGAAGCCCCGACGCCAAAAACGTTTTTTTCATTCATCAATGCAGAAACGCATGGGGTGGGGTCGGCCGGGTGGGGGGGGGCGATCGCCCCTACCGCCCCCCCCCCTGGATCCGCCAGTGCTTTGATTACACTCACAGTGCCAGATTTCAGTCAGGGTGAATGTATATTTTGTGTCTTTGTGGCACCACTTCCAGTCCGAGGCTGTTATTAGGGTTAGGCTTAGGTTTACGACTGGTCTTTGTATCCAGAAGCAGCCTTAGCAGTGAGCAAGGTTCTGAACTAGTGATCTATCAGGGCCAAGGACGACTGCTTGACGGTCACAAAAATTATCTTCATAGCGCCCCCCCCCTCTTTAAAACACGTGTTTTGGGACCGTATCTTGTCTATTAATAGCTCCTTCAGTAATAGAGCCACGAATATTTCTACAACAGTTTATCTTTATCTCGCCAGGTGTGGGTCTTCGGGAGGTCTCTTTTTCTTAAATACCTCCTTCAGTAACAGTCGTGTTCGTATATTTAGATACCTGAGTGAAAAACAAGAGTTTCTCAAGGTCTTGGAAGTTTTCTTTTGAAAAAGAAAAATGTTCCCTGACGAACGCTGTACACTGGACAACAGAAAGAAGTAGACTCTTAATGCCGCTTCTTCTGATCAGCAAGAGGCTTACTACTGTAGTTTATAATAATACTAGCCGAATATAACCGTGACCTCGGGGTGGATTTACCCGCTTTGTCTAAACGTTTCGCTCTTTAATAGAGATACATTTGCCTTCCTTTGGGGGCCCGGGGGCTCTTTGGTGGCCCCTGCATATTGCATAATATATTTAATAGTCAATGTAAAAAAAAAACGCTTTCTTTTTTAAAATGCCCCCCTTACCTCCCTCCGCCTATGATATATACGCTTTACTTTGTGCTTTATTTATTAAAGAAAAATATATCTCCTGTCTTGGAAGACGTTAGATGCGCTCAGATGTATCATTGGTTACGAGTCCGTGCAGAATATGGAGTGGCAAGAGAAGTCAATTCTGAAGCGTCAATGTTTGTCATAGATCATGAATACACTTGTTATAGGGCTATGTGCTAGGGAAGCTTTTCTTTCGGATCCTAGAGCCGCTTCATTCCTTTGCTCTCCGCTAGGTCTGCTTGTCCGATCTTGTGCGATTTCCTACCATGTACTTCCATTGATGCCTGCAGGCCTCGTATCTTTTCGCAGGTTAGCCTTGGGCTACCTTTGGGTCTTATTTCCTTCCGCTAGATCGGCTTAGAGGATGTCTCTCGGAACTCTTCCATCTGGTATACGGGTGAAATGTCTGAGCCAGCATAGTCTACTCTGTGTAGTTATGTTATATTTTTTTAATTGTTTTTTTTTTTCTGATTTCCATTGAAAGACAACGTCCTCTTTCTATTTTCCTCTTAAAGACGATGTACTTCTTTGAAAGCCAACGTCTTTCATTTTGTCCTCCTATGAAAGACGATGTCCTCCTGTCTGTCCTTTTTTGAAATTCATTATCCTTGTTTCCGTCCACCTTGCAAGGAATGTCCTTCGTTGTATCTTCCTTTAACATAGTTTAGGAAACACTTATATGTTCTTATGTTACCCACTATATGTATTTCTTTCATGTTTCACTTTTCATGCAATCTTTTATTTATCTGAAACTAAATCGATTTTCCCTTCCATGATTATTTGTTATCCTTATATCTGCTTCCAAACCCCTAAGTGTGCGCTGGTGTTTAGTTCACTGTTAGAAATCCATTAGACCTAACATGGCCTTCTCTAATTAAATATTCAATTAATAAAATTAAAGCCAAGCCAGAGTTCCTCACGAAGGTTGTCAAACTTACATTCTTTGGACAAATTCTTTAAATCTGTATAGTACTGTTCAAACGTTTCACCGTCCTTCTGACTTCTTGTGAAGAATTTAAATCTGTCATAAACAGTGTTGGACTTAGGCATAAAATGATTCTGAAACCTTTCAATGAGTTTGTCTACAGTCTCATCTTCACATACTTGAAAAGTATTGTAGATGTCTCGAGCGGGTTCACCGATCAGGTGTAGCAGTAAAGCTTTCTTCACTGGTCCAGGCTTCGTATCCTTTTCAGTGGCGACCATAAATAGTTCAAAACTTTGTCTCCATTTTTTCCATCTTTCAGATAGATTGCCGTCTAGTGACAACGGTTTAGGAGGATCGAATAATTCTATTATTCGTAGAGCATATAGATTCTAGATTCTATGTCTAGATGTCTAGATCTAAAACAATTCAAATGAACTAGTGATATACCACTTGATACAAATACAATGTACTTAAAAGCAATTTAGAAGCTACTACCTTCCAGATCTGTCACAAGATCTGACACAAGATCACAAGATCTGACTCTTCTGACACCAGATCACAAGATCTGACCCTTCTGACACCATGTTCTGTTGTCACAGATTAATAAACTACTGTAGACTTTACAATTTAACAATAAATAATATAACGAGACTGTCTTCAGCAAGGTAGACGTGGAGAACTATTTTATTTCCGCTCTATCTTTTACGTTCACTCAAAAACATAAACAATAAACAATGACGTAATATATTTTATATTACCACAAGAGTCACAACTCTATCAAACAGAGAACTACGTTTTATTGATTAAATTTTTTTTTACAGAGGAAACAAGAATATAAAACTAAAATGTTATTTAGCCTTAGATAGGCCAACATTTATATATTTTTGTTAGGTTCTTAGATACAATTGTCACTGCTTCGCACTCCAGTAAGCTATACCAGATAAAATCTTGATCAAATAGGGTAACATCAAACATTGTATCCTTTTTGTTTCATAGTTTAAAAAATGGGGAAACTATTAAACTTAAATGATATATGTTCAATAACATTTTTGACTAAATGTTTTTACTAAGCAATTTTACCACCAATAACCAAATACTTCGCTGGAAATCTGTCTTCTGGTTAGGATATTAGCTGAGCCTGGGTTAGATCAACTTCACTGTGCTTTCTATCGAATGATATAAACATGCAGACTTGATGAAGAGGTTTTAAGTGCACGCTAGAGCAATTAAATAACATTGAAACAACATAAATACAGAGATAGTACGCATGTTAAAAGAGTTTGGTGGCAAAAGTATTCGACTAGCTTCCTTTTTGGACAAGTTTGTAACTCTTTTTGATCCAGAGGTCAAGCTAGCACTTTTACTTGTGCTTGTTGTTGTTATGGCAACTTTGGCAACACACTGCCCATTTTTCACAATCATGTTCTCACGTTCACAGCAGACGGTATTCTTATAGCCGCCACATTCACGTGCTTCGAAGTTTGTAAACATATTTCTTCCTACACCACACGTGTCGCATCTAACGCATTCCGATTTGCAAGGTGTTCCGGGAACCTGAGCTCGGTAGAATTTGTCCTCACACATGATCTTGGAGTCCCTTGTCTTGCTGCAAAGTTCTTCGACGACTTCGTACTGGAAGCAAAACGAAAAAAAAATACATTTAAATGTAATAGGCGTTAGGCAAATTTAAACAATAATAACAATAGACGTAAATAAATATAGACTGGCCAATAAGAGAGTTTTATGATATAAAAGTTTGTGAATTGCAATTGTGTGTTCTTTATTTTATGTCTAACAATTTTGTTTAATCTCTAAGACTGAAGATCAGGCATTTTTAAATTGTTCATAATTCGGAAATCCGAATGCAATAGATATACATGTTTTCAAGTTACATGAAGTTGCTTCCTTTTTCCAGTCTATATTTACTGATGTCTATGATAATAACATATCAAATACTTAAAAGAAACAAAACAAAATCAAAAACGAAGTTGAATTGTATCAATTTTATCAATTAGTCTGAACAGTCATGTAATTAAGTAATAGAAAATCTGCGCGATTAATAATATTTTTACTAATTGTTTTTTGTGTAGCGCTATTTCATACTTTTAGCTTTCTCACTTTAACTTATCTGGACCAGTTGGGAAAATGGGTGGGGGTGGGGAGAAAGTAAGGGATATCTGGGTACTAGCCACTCTGCTAATGAGGAGATACTTATGACCAGACAAGATTGCATAAGTATAGATTGTTTGTTCCAATTTAGAGCGGGGACATATAAAGTAGACGAATTACAGAAGATAATGTGGGATGTGTGACTGAGTGATATGAACCGCTTTGCTACCCGTCAAGGGGGTTGGGGTTCCAATCCAGAATCAATTTGAAAGGCACAAAGAAAGATTTTTTTTAAAGGGAGATTTTAGGGCAACTAAAAGCGTAAACGTATATTTTTTTTTTCTTTTCTTTCTCCTATCCCGCCTTCCCCTTCACCTATACCTTAGTCTGTTGAACTGTTGGGGCGCCACACAAGATCTGTTGACCGCCTTCCTTCATTCCTTTCTGTCTTTTGCCTTGAATAGAATTTCTTTCAATGGCAGCCCAGTCAATTCTTTTATGTTGTCTTCCCATCGCTTTCTCTGTCTACTTCTTCTTTTTGTCTGGTACTGCGCCGTGAAGGAAGGTCTTTGTGAGCTGTGACAAGAGGGACAATAAGGGTGGCTACCTTTATTTGTTTTATTAGAGTTAGTCCCCTTTATTAGTTGATTTACGTCCCTGTCTACTGTCCACTCCCTCTTGAATCCTTGAGCTGACCAGTATAGTTTTAACTAAATATCTAATATCCATATTGTTCTTGTACTGTGTTACTCAACAGGAGTATGCCACTGTTATGGAAAGAGTATTCTGATAACGAGCTAAGTAGACTTTATTTATTTGTTAGGAATAAGTTGGTCTATGTACTTATTATTTGTCTACTTAGTCTCTTATCCTCTCCTGTATTTTATTTTTGTGAAAGACATATTTTGTCTGTGTATGAGACACTATTGGGTCTCATGGATGACGTCATGTCATTGTTAATGTATATATGATTGTTTTTGTAAACCATCCTTTTGGTTTTTTTGGACATAAGACGTTATTATTGTACCTCGGTGATGGGGGATTCTTCAATGATTTGGACCTGAACCTGTCGTACTACTTTGATTATTTTTCAACATTTCCTTATCTTTTTGTGAACCTTCATTTCCATTTATTCTTTCCATGGAGGAAAGGAGATCAACATTGACCCAGGCACCTGGGAGACAGAGGCACAGGCAGAGTATCATGGCGCCGCGCTGTGAGATCCGGCGCACAGGTTGCTGAGGAAAAAAAAACAACGCTGGCGAAAGAAAAACGCCAGAGAAGGAAAGCAAAGCAAACGACACTAGCTCCAGCTGGAATTACCTGCCCAGAGTGCGGCCGAACATTCCGGGCTCGCATAGGTCTCACCAGCCACATGAGGAGGCATAAAACCCCAGTGCAAAGCCCTCAGCCCACTGGATGACAAAGTGGTCATCATCGAACCACGATGGACGAACTATTATTCTTTCTATTGATTTATTTTTTTTGTAATAAATACTATTTTTTTTTCTTATTGTTCAAACTGAAATCTCAGACTTGTTACTTGTTTGTCTCAGTAGTTTTATTTATCTGGAGGCTATATTTAATAGCCTAGATAATATAATTTGGGACCATAAAGTACCACTGGACTAACTTGTCAGTACAGAAGAGGTCACTGGTTTTATGACCTATCACAATAATAGGTCACATGAGCCCTGACGACCTAGTTATATGGCCATACAATTTTAGTTTATGTCTTTTATCTCTTCGTTTTTTTTATGCGGTATGTGACTCCTAGGATTCTTCTGTAGCATCTCATTTCCATTGCTAGGATCCTCCTCTCTAGCTCTGCAGTCAACATCCAACACTCGCAACAGTGGCGTATCTAAGGTGGGGGGAAGAGGGGGGAGATTTTGAAAATACCCCGGGCCCCACTTGAGGGGTGCCCTAATTGAGTGTTTTTTGTATTAAAAACTATATATTAAACAAAATGCAGGGGCATCCAAAGAGGTCAAGCCACCCGGGCCCCCAAATGGTGGAAAATTCCTAGATACGCCCCTGACTCGCAAGCATTAAAGAATGTGAACATGAACAAGGAGAGCATCAGTCTGATAATAGTGTTGAGGGCTATATGCCTTTGTCTTTTCATATCGTTATTGCCAGTGCTTCTGTAGAATGCCATTTGGGCCAGTAGTTCAGGTTTCGTTCCCATATCTGTGACAATAGCTTCGATGTATTTAAAATCATTAACACTTGTCAGCTTTTCAACTCCAATACTAATGCTTTTTTTAAGGCACTGTTGGCTGTTGGTCACATTTGTAGATTTTTAGGGAATTTATTTGAATATTACAGGCTGCGAAAGTCTTGTCAATGCGCATCATCAAGTCAGCTAGTTCTTCTTCTGTCTTTGTTAGCGATCTATATCACCAGAGAGGCTTAAGTTAGTAATTCTTCTTCTTTCATTGCTTACAGTACCTTGATACCCATCAATATCATCGAAGAAAGATATTGAAAAGAGTTGGTGAGAGTAGGCAGCCTTGTCTTACTCCATATATGGTTTTAAACCAGTCCCCAATATTATTGTTGAAGTACACCGCACTTGTGGCCCACATAGAATGTCAAACCCCTTTTGTTTCTCCTTGAGTAATAGACCTAGATATCTAAATTGAGAAGTAAAAATTAACTAGTCGACCGGCGGCATAGCATACGCCGCTATTTTGAAGGGCAGGCTTTAGGCACTGTAACATATGCGACCACAGTGGGTCCCGCACTTTCTTTGGACCCGTGCTAAATTTTAGGTGTAATAATTATTAAATTGAACCATTTTATAACATATAACAGATTTCCCGCGGCCTCTTGATTTACCAGGAGCCCCTTGGAAATCTCCTGAAATGTTATTAAATGCTATGCCGCCGGTCGAAAAAGTCCTGGAAATTTCCGGACATTATTAAAATCGTTTTAAACTAAAAAAAATTCATTTTGTGAATGAAAATAGTGCGGATTTCGGATATATTATTTCCCATTCACATCATGCTGCGCCATGGGATCTTCCCATTTGCTTGTTATAAGTAAAGTGAATGCGTGAATTCATGAATGAAAAATACTATGAATGAAGCTAAAAAAAATGGCTAATTGACCTTAATTTACGCGATATTAAGAATATAGCTGCACTCATGCAACAATGCTTTAGAAAAACAAACTTGAATGTTAATTTGATTAAATGGACTATAATTAGTATGTTCATGTGCTAAAGCATAAAACTATACTTGCGAAAAGAAGTTCTATAATCTTCTTAGAGTTGAATTCAAGTTTTAGATCTAGATCTAGGAATAGAGAGATGAGTTACCTTTCGTAATCATGTCTAATGAACGAATGTGCGTAATTAAAGTACTTTCTAAAGTGAAACCTGAGAGTATACTCTATCTGTGTATTGTTGTTGTTCTAGTTTCAATAGTCTAACGACACAATAATGTGAAAATACTTTTAATATTATGACAATAATCTGAGATGAAGAGATAATTATATAAACACCACTTTCATTCACAAAATAGTGCGGATTGGGATGCAGCAATTTCTATTCACACCGCGTGCGTGCGCCATGGGATCTTTCTAATTACTTGTTGCTCGTTTGACCTCTTACTTTGAGGAATATATATACAGATTGTAGCAGTGAATAAAATCCGATTGATTCAAATCATTACATACCGCGCCTGGTTTCTGACATTGTATGCACTTAGAGTGAATATCTTCTGCTGCCATCTTTCTAGTTCTAAAAGTTTGTTCTTCACAAGGTGAGCAGGTATGGTACCAGTTAAGGTACTTACCCTCAGGGCAACTAGTCACATAAGCGTTGCCCTGGGGCATGGCAACGGCGTTGGCACTGACTTCTGACTGAGGTCTGGAAGGAATATCTGGATCACATTGGACGTCTGTGTTGTCTGCATGAATTCCTTGATTGCACAGCACCAAAATGACCAACAAAATTGGCAACATCTCCAATAAGTATCTAAAAGACAATAAAAGCAAGTTATGTTAAAAATTTCAAAAACTCGATTCGTACTTGCGGGTGACAGTGGTGTAATTTTGATTAAATTGGTTGGCTTGGTTTTAATTTTTAAAAACTTAAAAAAATAAATTTCACCTCTTTCAGAGCTCGCGATCTACAGGGCTGATGATGTTAAAAACATAGGTTGTTTTTTTTATGGTCAGGGTTAACGAGCAGGTTGTCACGTGACCAGCACAACGGCCAACTGACTTTACTTTCCTCAACTTAAGTCAGGTACCAATTAGAGTTAAAGGGGCCCTAAAAATCCGAAAATTCAAAATCCCAGTCTTCACCAAGATTCGAACCCAGAAGCCCGGGTTCAAATCCAAACGCTTAACCACCTGTCCTAAATTAATTAATAGATAGGTTATTTATTTCTAGATGACTATGTTCAGTCTAGGGAGCAATTATGTCTCGTAGACCCATTGCAATGTTTTCCAGTTTTCTTGCTTAACTAATTATTAGGCTTCCTCGATAATAAAGGTAGAACATTGGATGACAATTACCTAATACCTATCAATTAGTAATATCCGTTTTTAAAGAATAAAGTTGACAAACTTTCTGAATACTAGAAGACTAACTATAATTTTTTTATCTATATTTCAAAATATCATATCAATATATGCCTATAATATTATCAGTAGCATCGTTTTTTTTATTTTTTAAATGACCTAAATGACCTAGGTGGCCTAAATTCATATTTTGTTTTAGAAACTGACGTAGCCGATTCAAGAGGTTTGTTAAAGAGTGACTCGCCTTTAAAGTTGCCATCATTTATAGAACTCAAGTCAACTGTTTAAATAATTTACTGAAACAATTAAAATTGAAGTCTGCAAAATTTATATTTGACAATTATAATAAAAATAAAGCCACTATTAATAAAATAAATGTGTCTTTGGTGACATTTGGCATGTTATCATTGATCTTTTATGAATTTTAATTTAGCTATAGTGATCAGGGGTTTCAGTGCCCCTAATTAGCAGAACGAATTAAAATTAACTTTCAAGGTATTAGAAGCAAATCAACTAACTTTGAATTTTAATTAGAAATGGAAAAGCCTGACTTAACAAGCTGAACATAGCTTAGCTAAATCCAAAGGTTCTGAAGCTTTCAATATCCATTGTAAAATGCTATGAAGGATAGCTTATATAACCATGGAAGAGTGCTGTTAGCGATAAACACAACTATAGCACAACAAAGTGATCTATCAAATTCAAACAAAGCACTACGTTTTATAATTAAATCGTTTTTTTTTTACACATCATAACCATAAAACTAAAATGTTATTTAATCTTTAATTAGGCCAATGTTTAAATATGCGTTACGGCATTTGGGGCTCCCACCTCAAAAAAAAAAATATAAGGAAACTAGATCAGACTCAAAATAGAGCAGTTAGATTTATAACAAAAGGCGAGATATTTGAGTAATACCATAAGGTAAATCAATATGGAACACTGCAGGGCAGGAGACCGAACCATAACATATATATACAAGACAGAACAAAATACTCAGAAAAAGAGAAATGCTGTAGGTCGTTCAGCAGAGTTTAAAGAAACGACTGCAATTAAATAGATAAGACTATCAAGACAGTAAAAAAAAAGTTAAGTTCCCCTTTCAGATGAAGCGGTCTATAGGGCAGATGTTTCTGTGGCCCACGGTTAACGAGGGTGTCATGTTGTCATCATGGGTGGATTTTCTCCATCTAATGTCAAGTTACTATGAGAGTACAATGAGAGCCCCAAAAACTCCTGAAATTAAAAATCACAGTCTTCATCAGGATTTGAACCCATAAGGTAACACACGAATCTTATAAAGTTTGAATTAAGGTAACATCAGAATTATACATAATAATAAGGCTTGTCTTCGAGTCCGAAGATTAGTGAGGAATGCAGTATTTCCCGTGGCTGCGCAGCCCAAGCTGTGACCTACATATTTTTTCACATGCCAATGCCATAACCATTGTCAGCAGGTGGTCGATTTAGATTTTCTTTTCGTCGTCTGTCGAGGACAAACACAGACGACTAAATGAAAATCTATGCATACGATTAGTGAGAATAATAGATTAATCCGAGAAAGAAACTGTTATGCATATATAAGTTAACTAAATCAATTTCGAAAAATATACTGTAGATTATTTTACGAGATAACCAATAGGCACATACGATGTAATCAATATATCATTGTGACAGGTCGTTTATTTGTATACTAGCTGGATATGGCCTTAGTTTGGGTTTTACCGATGTCTTGGATTGAATTTAGGACTACGTTAAACATGGAGAATAACTTTTGTATTATATAAGATAAGAATGTTACCTTCCCATGCGTATATTTGACAAGCAAATAAAATCAGAGTGTGTAAATGGGTTTACCCGTTCAGCCGATCTACTCATATCTTTTTTTTTTATCTTATAAAGTAGAATGTAAGGCGTATGTGTGTATGTATGAGCCGAATAGAAACCGCTTGACCAATATTGATAAAACTTAGCAGAAATGGTCCTTGGGTACTAACTTAGACCTTAGTGTATGTATTGTAGACCTAAAACGTAAGACCCTAAAAAATTAAAGTTGACTAACTCTTTTACAGCTATAGTATGGATCTAGGCTTTTGTTTACAATGTTGTCATGAGAAAAGATCGAAAGGATTTAGATCTAGATCTAATTTTAAGAACACTTTGCGAGGATAGTTGTTTAGTTTGACACATGACAATACAAAATATAGTCTAATCAGTGGCGTCACCAGGCAGGTGCGGGGGGTGCGGTCCGCACCGGGTGACACCCACTCGGGGGTGACACCCAAGTAAAAAAAATGCACTTTTCCAAAATGCAAATTTTTAAAAGAAAATTACTACCGCGAATATCTTTCACAGTTTCGTATCAACATGTCCCAAACCTTCTTCATTTAATATTGTTTTACTTGTAATTTTCCTATAATGAGAAAATTAATGCGTTTTAGACGGTATGTTATTCGTATGATCTTTCTTAGTAATCACCCGACTTCCACGTCTCGAAGTTAGGTGGCCGTTGGGATAATGATTGTATTGAGTAGGTGAATTTTAATCTCCAGGCTAATTGATGTGTTTGTTCAGATAGACCGTATCTTTTTGAAAGACGGCTCCTGCTTTCCAATCCGACATGCAACATCATGATATGCATCTCCGTCATTTTAAATAACATTGCCTAAATAGGTGAGCTTCTATTTGTTCAGGATCTTCTATTTGTCCATGACCAATGTTGATGGGGTACTGGGTAACCTGCACCCAATACGCATAACTTTAAGGGCGTCTTTATCCATCTTATCGTGTATAAATTTAATATTTCAAAGTAATGCTATGTTGTCTACAAACTCCAACTTGGTTTGATTGACGTCATAGGTTCTCGAATGGGATGCACTCTTATCTCATATTTGTCTCGATGGTGAAAACTTCCAGTGTCTGTAGTGACACAACAGCTTGAGTTAATTAGACATGTCACTGAATTTGGACGAATTGTTGCGAGGTGCCCTATTCTCTTGCTATTTTTTAGAGTGATTCCGATGGACGCTATCAAAATTTTTTTTTTAAATCTTCAAAACAGATCAACTTTTTTTGTTGGCACTCCTGGCTTTGCTCGACGATGTTTTGTTTCGTAGGACATAAATCTGTTCAGTACTGATTTGTTTTTTCAGAAGAAGCTGAGAAACACTAGTATAGTTTAAAACCTTTTCCGCAAGGAGCTCTTTAAAAAAAATTAATAAAAAAGGTTCAACTAAATATTTCTAAATTCTATAATTGTACATTTTCAATTTGTATAATAACTTTTGATAAACTATCAAAAAATAAACAACAAAAATGTTTTAAAATAAAATCAAAAACCATTTTCGGGTTAACCAGTCAATAAATTAGCTTACAGTTTTATTGTTCAACATAAAGATACAAAATAAACAATAGTTGTTTGTGTTTTTTTTTAGGGGGAGATTTTTTTTTTTGGGTGGGGGGGACACCCGAGCTTCCCGCATCGGGTGACACCGACCCTAGTGACGCCTCTGAGTCTAATGATTTCATTATATAATAAAATTAACCTTCAAATTTGTGTTTCAAAAGCATTTTTTTTTTACATAAATTTGCTCCATATACCTGCGGATTCAGAAGACCTGATGTACTAATGAAATTCATTCAGTGAACAAATCGGGTAAACCCGTTTTAATTGTACTTCCTATTCTATTCAGCTATCGCTTCTTTGGTTTTTAATAGATATGAATGTATCCGATTGTATCGGATTCGGGTAAACCATTTTCGCAAAACTACTTTTATTTTCGAAGCGGAAGAGAACAACTTGAATGGATCATTTGCTTAGTTTAACGTAGATCTAGATCTAAATCCAATCCACTAGATTAGTAAACACAAACTAGTGCCTCAGCCCGCGGGTAATGTCCCATATGCTAGGACAAATCTGTACATATGTTCTTTCTTCCCTAGTGCAATTAGAGCATGGAATGGTTTGCCTGAGCTAGCCAGGAAAACCAGTGACTTGGCAGAATTTATGTCACTGGTAAATATGCATGACTGAATGCATGACGTGTGGGACGTAATCATCTTTTTTTTTGAAGTAACGTCTGTATTATATAAAATAAGATAATGTCAGGCTAGTTAAATATAAAATACTGTGAAAATGGGTTAACCCAATTAAGTTAACAAAGTATCATTCTTTCGGTCTTGTCTCATGTAAACATAGCTATATGATCTAGATGCTTGAAATGGTCATACTTTCAAAGAGTTGGACAACTTTTTGTTTTTAGACTCTTGAGTTTGTTTTAGGGTAACTTTACATGCTTGACTGTTCCAGTTAGTATCCTAGGAACATTATAAAAAATGACTATGCAAATGCAACCAATTTTTTTTTCTTAAAAAAACAAAGACTGATTTTTGCATCCACGTGTTATCACATATATATATTTTTTTTTTTACTTTAGTAACAACGAGAATATAATATATATAAAATTAGGCCTAAAACAAAATATATTGATCTAGATTAGTACAGTAGATATAGCAGTGGCGTAGCTAGGGAGGGGGGAGGAGGGGGGAGAATTTGAAAATCCCCCCGGGCCCCCACTTGAGAGGGGCCCACAAATGAGTATTTTTTACATTAAAAATTAAGTGTTACGTAAAATGTAGGGCCCCCAAAGAGGTCAGTCCCCCCGGGCCCCCAAACGATGGAAAATGTCTAGCTACGCCCCTGAGATATAGTTTAGCATATTTGGGAATATATCTAGAGATTTTCTTTTTGCTAGATATTACCAATATTCAATCATTCCATTCGGGTTTTTATTTTCAATTTTTTTGCCAATATTTTTTCCCATTCGGGTGTCATCCACTAATGGGTGTCACCTGATGCCACTGAGAGAAGATTCTTATCTTATGAATTGCAGACGTTCCGTCGAAAAGGGAGATAATTACGTCGTACGCATTTCATGTGTCAACCTATTATTTTCAATTTAGAGCAGCGACCTATAAAGGGAAATGATTCAGCTTATACCACCATGCACACTTTCTTCCCCTTGTTTGAGATACCAAACAAAATTATGAATGTTTTTATATTGATTCTTGTGTTGGCAGGTAAAAGAAATAATTGTACGAAATTTCTACTCGATCCGAGATTGGGTGTCAGAGAACAAGAGTGCACAACCTTACGCCTGACAGACAAACAGACAGACAGAGCTGATATAAACTTTGTAAAAACGAAATAAAGGTTCTACTAAGAAGCCGAAACGACGCGACTGGCGTTTGCAAGTAATGCGTTTAGGCAATTTGGCACACAAAGATCAACTGTCACACAATTCTTTTTATTTTTTTAAAGCTTGACCTATTTTTTGAGACGATATTTCACGAGTTCCCGATTCACATTTAATCTCTCTCTTACACCATACCGCACACACACACACACACACACACTCTGCCCACTATTACTCTTCCACACACACACAGACTGCGTCTTTACTTCTTAAAAACAAATTCCACCTTACAATACCCCTTAGCCATACACACGATGTCATAGATATTTATATCCTGCATTGTTGGCCTACCTCTGTTGTTTAGGCTTAAACACGGGCTATATATACGGTTATAAATCAATAAATAAATATATACATATACAGTGCTTTTTTGTAAAAAAAAAAAATAGGTCCCAGTACTCAGTGATGAACTGCCTAATTTTTAACTACTAATAAATTAATAATAAACGTTAAAATACAAGAAAAGTAAGAACAATTTCCCCCACATCGAAAAAGGTACCGGTACGCTGTACCGGTGCGTACCGTAACAAAAAAAAACATAAATATAATATATATATATATAAATTATATTATAGAAAAATTAAACTTTACCGGAGTTTTTCCTATCGGAGTAAAGAGATTCAAACTTGTTGCCAGGCAGAAAGAGTGAATTGATGTAAGCTTTGTAAAAATACTGATATGCTTTTCCATCTGAGGCCAGTTCTCTCGAATCCCATTTTCGCACGCACTACATTAGGGGTGGCCAACCTAAAAGTGGCACACCGCACAATTATAAGTGACACATTTCACATTGCGATGAACAAAAAAGCCCTATATGTGTGGAGCACTTTTGAACTTGCAGTGTGTTATAGATACCAGGTGTGAAATATTTGAATCAAATTAGTAAAAAAAAAAAAGAGGATAAAGAAGAAGTATATTTAGAGAAAATTGTGATGTGTGAGATAATTTTATTGCGAGGTACGTTAACTTTCTAGAGAAAAAGGTCTTAGAAGATTTGGAAGTTGTAAAATATCGCACGTGATTTTGAAAAAGAGAGGACAAGAGTTTAGTTTCAGCATACTTAACCCTTTAGGTGCTTGTGGTAGTTTTGCCTCCAAACATTAGAGTTGTAATTCCATTGTGTCTGAACTCATTGTAAAACAGCTCAGCGCTTAAAGGGTTAAGCATCTTAATCACCTAAATCTAAATCTGTATAACAAGGAGCAAGGACACAATGATTTCTAGCTTCATAAATGATAGCATTGATTCAAAATGAAGATAAACTCTCTTTATCTTTCGATTAACAAGAACAGATTTGTGTCGATTCCGCACATTTAAAAGAACAAAGTCTTGAAGATCAAGTCGATTCTACGAAATACATCGAAGAGTCGTTTTAATGATTTCACTTGTGAGGAAGACTTGCACTGCACACTACATTAATAAATCAAATTTTCAGATAATGTCAGGGGCGTAGCTAGGAAGTTTACATCATTTTGGGGCCCTGGGGGCTTGACCTTTTTGGGGGGCCTACTTTTTGCTTAATTATGAATTTTTAATGTAAAAAAAACACTCATTTGGGGGGCCCCCTCAGGTTGGGGCCCGGGGGATTTTTAAATTCTCACCCCTCCTCCCCCACCCTAGCTACGCCACTGGGTAATGTGCAAAATATTCCGAATATTCGTTTATCATGAAAACAAATTTAGTACAGAAATTAGAATTTGTAGAACTTTCCACAACACCAAATGCATATGAATGATTAATTTTGGAGATCGTTGTCATGTTAAAATTTTAAAGAACTATGAAAATGTGCGCGTATCATGATACTATCATGCCTATAAGATACTGATGCCAGCAAATATTTTCATCCATGAAAATGATTTAAGACAAATCGAGGTCACGAAAAAAAAACTTCTAGCATTACAGATGACAGAAAGAATAAATTAAAATTATAGATGCAAACTAAAAATGTTGACAAAGATAGAATTAATTAGTAAAGTATTTTTTTCTTAAATCCCCTCCTCTACTGTCCACAACGCATCTAGAAGTGAACAAAAGTTGGCACACGGTAGTAAACGGTTGGCCACGCCTGAACTAGTGCACAAGTTATTTAAGTCATTGTAATAACCATGTGTTCGATATCTTTACGTTCCAATGTCTAGTCTTATTTGGCATATCTAGGTCATGGTTTCGCGATTCTGGGTATAATTGTAATGGGAAAGTCAGTTATTAAATATTGAATGTAATCCATTCCTTGTAAGAGCAATGCCATTTGTTTTTACATACCACATTTTAACTATCAGCCGAAACAACGATTTAAAATCAATACGATCCTACAGGGCACACATACAGACAGAACATGGCAGACTTTTGTTGACAAACAACGTATCCGGGAAAACCACAATACATTCGTAGTCTATGTCGCAATAGTGGTTAAAAGTGGCATTCACTCTATACTCTATTAACTTACAAAACGCGTAGGACGCAATCATCTTGTTTTTTGAAGTAACGTCTGTAACATATCAGATAAGATAAGATATCTAAGTCATGACTTACTAAGCATGGATACGTTTACATCTTTCTTTATTTTTTTTCATTTTACATGCCTTCAAGTGGCGTAGGAATTTGCCATCATTTTGGGGTCCGGGGGCATGACTTCTTTGGGGGGACCCTGCATATTGCGTATAATTTAATATTTTCTTTAAAAATCAATTTCGAACACTTTTTTGGAGGCCTCCTTCAAGTGGGGACCCTATGTTATTTTCAAATTCTCCCCCTTCTTACCCCACCCTTGCTTGCTACGCCACTGATATCTTCAAAAACTTGCCTTGTTTCTTTGTTTAATTGTACGTGTTTCGGATGTTCTTTCAGAATCGAAGAATATTACATCATAGCCAAAACTCTAGCAGGACTGCTGGCGATTAGAGCGGCAGGGTACGAACCCAAAGAAATCGAAATGACAGTTCAGAGCGCATAACATACTACCATTCAGTCATAATGATACATGATTGTAACAAAAGTTAACCATATATATATATATATATATATATATATATATATAATAATAAATATAATAATAATAGGCTTGTCTTCGAGTCCGAAGATTAATGAGGAATACAGTGTTTCCCGTGGCTGTGCAGTCCCAGCTGTGACCTACATATTTTGCCACATCCAGGGCAAGCAAAACCATTGTCCGCAGGTGGTCGGTTTAGATTTTCTTTTCGTCGTCTGCGTTTGTCCTCGGCGGCAGATTTTCTTTTGGTCTCAAATGTGTATCCCGCGGCCTTTGTGAGTGACCTCCAGCTGTCTCGTTCCGACGCCGCATGCAGCCAGGTGCTCTCCTCTATGTCAGCCAAGGAAAGTTGACGCCTAAGCTGGTCTTTGAAGCGTTTCCGTGGGGCGCCTCTGTTACGTCGGCCACCTTTTAGCTCACCAAAAAAGACTGCCTTTGGCATACGTTCGTCGCCCATACGGGATACGTGCCCTGCCCAGCGTAGCTGTCGGATCATAAGAAGTCCCTCTATACTGTCTATACCGGCGTTCGCAAGGACATCGCTGTTTGTAGTGCGGTCTTGCCATCGTATGTCCATGATGGAGCGCAAGCACCTTTGGTGAAAGCGCTCAAGGAGTCTTAGCTGTTTTCTATATAGTGTCCATGTCTCAGAGCCATATAGAAGGGTGGAGAGAACCACCGCCTGGTAGACATTTATTTTTGTAGGTAGGCGGAGCGATTTGTTCTTCCAAACTCTCGCCTGAAGGCGTCCAAAAGCGCTATTGGCCCTGGCCAGACGGTTATCAACTTCCCTTGAAAGTGAGGCGTCATTTGACACTATGCTACCAAGATATGTGAAGTGGTCTACCACGTTAAGGGGATGCCCGTTTACTGTGATCCTTGGGGCTGAGTATGTTTCATTGGGTGACTTCTGGAACATGACTTCTGTTTTCCCGAGGTTTATAGATAGACCGAAAGAGGCGGCAGCGTAGGCAAATTCGTTTACCGCGTTCTGGAGGTCATTTTCATTGTGAGCTAGAAGGGCGCAATCATCGGCATAGAGAAGCTCCGTTATGACCATCTCCTTTGTTTTTGTGTTGGATAGTAGACGTCGGAGATTAAACACGCTGCCG
>JADKLZ010078764.1:55800-79793 GCA_021533235.1 Biomphalaria straminea
GAGCAAGGTTCGTCCCATTAAGATATATATATATATATATATATATAATTGAATGTAAGAAGTATGTATGTAACTATGTATGTATGTCTTTGTTAGAAATAAAAAACAAGTTAACCAATCTTGATGAAACTTATGATAAATACTCCTTAGATACTAGCGGTAAACCTAAAATATGTTAAGTAGTACTACCATAAAGTGAAGATCCTAAAAATAATATTAAAAAAAATTACAAAACTCTGTAGACACGGTGTTACATGTAGCCGTCGTAACTCGTCACGCTTGACCGCTCGTCTGGCCTGGGGCGATTTGCGTCGGCTGACTACACACACCGCTACTCCCCCGTCTGTGCCGCCACCAGGTTTATAACAGTATTATTGAATCTGTTAGCCATTAATAAACTACTTTAGATAATACAAAAATTATGACACCTTTCTCTAGATTAGTAATTATCACATCGTTCGCATCTTTTTGATTGACCAAGGCTTTATATACTCACTCTAATCTTCAAAAAGATAACTTTTTTAGTTTTAGAAGTGAACGTACAAAATATAAACTATCCATTTGTTCAGGGGCGTAGCTAGGGGTTCGGGGGCCCGGGGGGGACCGACCTCTTTGGGGGCCCCTTGCATTTTTACTTTCGATATATGACATGACATAATGTACGGAAAAAATATATAAGCCCAAGATCAATTTGGTTCAGTATATCAGTATATTTAACCAAAAAAATTAATCATTTAGACTCTTTTAATGAATAATACCATACTTTATTAGCTAAATAATGCACAAGTGACAAATCTCGATTCATATCGCTTCACGTGGTGCATTCTGTGCAGCAAAGACATCTATAACATCATATACATCGATACTTTCTAGTATTTGTGACTTCACTGACATTAAAGGCATGATAAGCCTTTCTTGCGTCATTGTGCTCCTGGGATAGTTTTTTTTTAGAATGACGCAATGGAAGTGGCCTGAGTTAGCGGTATTCAGAGGATGTTGCAAGGTTTGAGCCTATTGGTGATTGTATTACTGGTTTGTTGATGAAAAGTGCTCGTGCATCATTGACATCATTGAACAAGCGATTTGCAATTTATTTCATCATACAAACAGTAAAAAATAACACAGTTTGTCATAAGAGTGTAATCATCCAACAGGTGTCTTGGTCCAAGAAGAAACCCAAAGGTATCCATTTTCTTTCCAGCCTTTGTAATATGTCCTTCATCCCCATATCAAGTCTTTTTTTTCTTCTGGTTGTTGTGATTACAAGGAAACCATATGATTCACTCCCTTCTTTTGCTTTTTCGTTGGATTGGGTGATCAGTTTCGCCCGTTTCTCCCCATTTTGCAGAAAGCATGAATGAGTTTCAATTTATGTATTGTTTATGTTTTGTGCGATAGCACAAAGATTCATAACAATGAAGAATGGGAAAGATCCATATCTTGCTATGCTCGAGGATAGAAATACTCCGATAAGCATCACAACTGCTGATGAGTAGAAGACTTAGGGACATCATTCCACTGATCTCAAATTATTGAAACCATCGGTAACAGAAAATGCAGAGACATTACTCAACGAACGACAGATGAAAAGCAAAAGTGAAATACGATGCAAAAGCAAGACTACCTAAATGTTATTTTGTCGGAGAGAAAGTGAGAGTTCGTCTAGGACAAACATTGCAGAAAGCAGTTGTCATAAAAAAAAATTCATCACCCATATCTTACATCATAAACAAACGATGGAAAAAAATACAGAAGAAATCAAAGCTTTTTGAACAAGAGTTTCGATGACGATATCTCCGGGTACCATGATACAGATGAAGACAACGAGAAGTAAACTGTTAGAACAAATGAAATAGACAGTTATAGACCAACGTCTAGCGAACGTGTTGTGCCAGTCAAGACTACCAGAAGTGATCGAATTGTTAAAGTTCCTAGTAGATACCAGTCTTAATAACTTTAAAAGGAAGGATGTGATAATAACTTCAAAAGGAATGATCTCTGGGGTTAATTTGGAAATTGAACAATTCATGTACAGTTACAAAAAAGGTGACAATTGTTGGATCTATCTCAGCAGAATGAAAAGCTGACATGTTTAGAGAGTGATTATCACAGTTCAGAAAAGTTGATTTTGGATTTATGCCTAACAGACGATCACTAGTTGTGGCTGTGTTATCATAGGTTTAGCTTTTGCGTCACGCCGTTTCGTAGCCCCACTCTGGTCAACTCGGCATGGGGAAAGTTCACAAATAAAAAATATGCCATGATTGTGAAAATTCCTCTGATGAAAAGACGTACATTTATTTTTTTTAATTTTTTTTATTCATTTTCCCATCTTTACAATTCACTCTTTTATCACTCTATAAGAACGATTTTTTTTTTATTTTTAGAAAAGCATGTTTCCAATTGATTAAGGAAAGATGAATAGAGGGGTAATAACACGGGTGTGAAGTTAATTCTGAAATTAAAGAAGCCAAACGCGAATAATGGACAATACTAGCATTGTTAAGAATAACTATTGGACCTGTTATACCCGATTCTGTAAATTCTGCTTCAAAGCTAATTAGCGTAACCTTAAAATACTCGCCATTTAAATATATTATTAGTAAAGGTAACAAGATACCTGGAATTCTCTGTATAGCAGTGCGACGGGCCCTGGACGAGTGTCTTGTGCGGGGTCCTGAGCCGTAAGGGTAGTCTAGATATATACCATACCTCATCACGCTAACGGGCTTATCCGTCTCTAACGCTGTCATGGGCCTCCAACAATAACAATTCAGTATGTCCGCTTTTAACAATGTGGGCCTTATTTTTGTTACAAAACAAATATTACTTAGGTACTGTTTGCCTACTTTTGTATATACTTCATACACATTGTTCTGCAGAAAAGATTTTCTTGGAAGTTAAAAATTTTTTACAGAAAAATACTCTCATGGCCTCACGATGTCTATGCACAGAAGCATATAAAACACTTAGGCGGAAGTAATCAATCCAAAGAGTTTATTTTGTATTCAAACATCCACTTCTAATCGGATTTTATTAGGAAAATGTGTAGTGATCAAGTTTGTTACAATAAAATCTCCGATCGCGGGGCCCCCACTTGCCTCCCCGGATGGCCGCTACTGCTGTATATCATAAAGTTTATTCATGGCAACAAAGAGAGTAATACACTTGGTTTTCGCGGCAAGCACATATTTGATCTCTTTAATCGGCAAGAAATCTATTAAAGATTTGGATTTTAAAATGTAAAATTAACTTACAAAAAAACAACTTTGACCTCTGTGGGAAAAAAATATTTAAAAAATGCAACAAAGTCAACGTACTGATAGACCTAGGTCTAGATTTAGTCTGTGTTATAAATATAATCCATAAATGTTGAAAAAAAATACACCCGTTGACACTATTTGTCAATAAAATATATTAATTTATGTATTTACAAACACCCATTTGGTGGCCCCCCCTACGTGGGGGCCAGGGGGGATTTTGAAAACCTCCCAACCTCCCCCCCTACGCTACGCCACTGCATTTGTTCATTTGTTCTCAAACGGGCGTTTCAATTTTTTTTTAGAACTACAGATCACTGTAGTAGTATGTCTTTATTTAAGTCTTTATTTAAGATTGTGTTAAGAAAAAAACTTTTATGTTACTATAACAGGTCCATTTTTTAAAAAATTATGTTATTGCAACTATTAAGGAATATTTCAAGTAGATAAGTAGATCTACATATATCGGTATAATCTATTATGTTAATTAATTAGGCTATATTTAAAAGTACATAAGCACACACACTCTTTGCCCAAGTATTTTCTAGATCTAGTACGATGAATTAAAATATGTATAACAAAAATAAAAAAAAAGATTCTGAAAAAAATCTTGAAGAAACTTGCCTCGAATATAAGAAAACAAATTCATAATTCAAAACCCGAAAAAGCCGGGTAAAACCGCTAGTTGTAAATACTACTGCAAAAAAATCTGGCAATCTGGGTATATTTAAAACTAGAATATAGATTTAGGCATTTTCGTTATCGAATATTGATCTACGGTGTTTACAATCAATCTAGATGCCTTTTCTACACTGTCGTAATATATAAACGTAGTAATAATGAAACCGATAATAGATTTAGATCACAAAAACGTATAGACAAGCACTATGTTTTCACTAGAAATAGATTGTGTTTTCTAGATATAGCGCTAGATCTAGTATTACTTTAGATTACGGCATTTTACTTCGTTTGTAAACACTGTAGATCTATTTCCGTTATGGAAAATGTCTAGATCTATATTTCTAGTTTTAAATATACCCAGATAAATATTATTTTATTGATTTTTTATTTTATTGGTTTTTAGCATCCTATATTAGATCTATTCCAGGCTCATTAATATCTTCTGCAAACAAGCATACTAGATTTGATAGGCTATCTGTACATTAATTAGGTTGATTTCATTAAATTATTTTTAAATATTGTCTATAATTAAAATGTCTCTAATATCGTAATGATATAGATTGTTGAGCTCGACTTTTATAAACATTGCTAAATATATAATAGCATCATTAGATATACCTATAGATCTAGGTCTAACTCTCTAAATATAGGCCTACCGTCTCTGAATAAGTCTACTATCAATAGACCTAATAGGCTTACTGTTTTTTTTTCTTCATAATTTAGATTTTTAAGAAAAATCTCTTAATACTATAGGTATATAGATTATAGTTCAAAAAAATTATACTTTTTAATAAAAGTGGTCCTTTCTATCGATCGCACGTTTATTAACTTTGCTTGCATTAGACCTATATGAAGGCCTACGGTTTTTTTTTTATTACTGTTGACTGTTTTTATGCAAATATGAATTTAACTAATAAGAGATAGAAATTACATTCTTATGGATTTTTTTAAAAATGTAGGCTATAGGCCTATAAGTTGGCCCACATGCATCAGTAGCGCATAAAAAAATTACCCAGATCTAGTAGAAAATACCTAACAAGAAAATTACTAAACGAACGGCAACTTCAAAACAGAAGCATCGACTTTAGAGTGAATTTGACGCCAGGGGTGATTAAAAATAAAATAATTTTGTGATAATCTCTTACTCTAATAAATTATATTTACTATAACAGATTGTCTGAAAATGGATAAAGTTTTTATCGATCTGTTTATAAAAAGCCAAAAAACATTTTCTAAGCAACACGGGTAAATTGCGCGCGTTCGAGGCGTAAGATCCTTCTTTATTTCAATCATTTTATTTTTTAGGCATTGCAGGATGCGCGAGACATGCGCAAAGAACCTGTTTTCTAAACGGCTTTGTAAAAAACCTCGGAGTCGTAGTTCCATTAGTATAGTTCCATGATTAAACAAAACTACACTTCCTCCTTATTTACACAGCATGGTGTGAAAGAAAAATGGTGTATCCAAATCCGCACTATTTTCATTCACAAAATGGCATAGATAGCATAAATAAATATAGGGCCTACACTGGAAAAAAGAAGTAAAGGATTCAGTCCTTAACTTTGAATTAGTGAAACTAGGGATTTTTTCAGCAGAATGTCCAAATAAGCTAAAATAAAAAAAAAAACAGTTTCAGAACAAAAAATAATGATTAATTGACATTACAGTCACGTTAAGAGATAAAAAAAACACAATAGTGAAAATATTGCAATACTTATATAGGTTATGGCTGAAATAGATATGAATACTTAACTTTTATACTGCTCATGCTGTATAGTATAGTACACTAATTTGCAAATCACAAATGTTCCCTTCATAAAAATATCTTATTGGCCAGTCTATACTTATTTATGTCTATGGTCTTCCCTCTTAAACACTAGTTTGTTATTTGTGTACTACAAATATTCTACACACTGCTACAATTTTAGTCTTCCATATTATAAATAAAAACTAACATAGAAATTAAAAACAGAACAAAAAAGCGAACGAGTACTATTTTTTTTTAAATGTTTACGCCATAGACATAAATAAATATAGACTGGAAAAAGGAAGTAACTACATGTAACTTAAAAACATGTATATCTATTGTATTCGGATTTCTAAATTATGAAAAATAAAAAAATTGCATGATCTTCAGTCTTAGAGATTAAACAAAATTTATAGACATAAAATAAAGTAGCCTACAAAAAATTGCAATTCACAAATTTTTGTTTCATAAAATCTCTTATTGGCCAGTCTATATTTATTTATGTCTACTAGTTGACCGGCGGCATAGCATGCGCCGCTATTTACCAGGGCCGGCGACCGCAGTTGGGCCCGCATTTCATAGGACACGCAATTTTATAGGACCCGCTCTAATTTAAAGTGTAAAAATGATTAAATTAAGCCATTTTATTACTTACAATAGATTCCCCGCGCCATCCTGTCGATTTAAATGAGTCCCAGGAGCACTAACACATCTATAATCAAGAAAAGTTTGTATTCGTCATGTTGGAAACATGCAATGCAATTTTTAAATTTTTCATATCATACGCCGCTATTTTGCAGGGCAGGCCTTATAGGCACTGCAACATATGCGACCGCAGTGCGCCCTGCACTTTCTTTGGTCCCGTGCTAATTTTTAGGTGTATAAATTATTAAATTGAACCATTTTATAACATGATATAACAGATTTCCCTCGCTAAAGTCAAACCTGAGAGTAGTATCTATCTGTGTATTGACTGGTAGTCGTTCTTATCACACAAAACAATCTCTTCCGGCTTCCACTTTTTTAACCTTTCTTCCATTCACTACACAAATTCATAAGAGAGTTTTATGAAACAAAAATGTGTGCATTGCAATTGTGTGTAGGCCTACTTTATTTTTATACTTATAAATTGTGTTTAATCTCTAAGACTGAGGATAAAGCAATTTTTACATTTTTCATAATTTGGAAATCCGAATTCAATAGTAGATATATGTGCATGTTTTCATGTTACACTTGAAGTTACTTCCTTTTTCCAGTCTATATTTATTTACGTCTCTGTTATTTTGTTTCGTGAATGAAAAAAAGTTCGGATTGGGATGCACCAATTTCCATGCACACCGCGTGCGTGCGCCATGGGATCTTCCTTATTTACTTGCCGCTTGCATGTTGTTGTTGTTTGACCTCTTACTTAGAGGATTATATATATAGATGGTTTACGCGTAAAAAATTTTATTCAATAAAAAAAATATTCAAAATTTAATGTGTCCTATATAATAACGTTTTTCGTACATGATTCTTATGTTTCTGGTTGTATTTTTATTTTTGGTCTTGGATAAGCTCATTAAGAATAAAATACACGTTTTATAAAAAAGGTAAAAAAAAAACACGAAGCATTTGATCTCAAGAAAGAAATCACATTTCTCCCAACGTTCCGTTCGAAATCATTTCCATTCACAGGCTCGTGGTTCACATTAAACAGAAGTCCATGTCTTGGGGTTACCTTTTCAATATTCAGAGCACTTGCTTTATGAGTTGTTGACATTGGTTCGAGACATTGTCCATCCACCACAATCATATAGTCTTTTTTGCAGCACACTGTGTTCTGATAGCCTCCACACTCTCTGGCTTCAAAAGTCTTGAACATGTTTCTCCGCACCCCGCAGATATCACACCGAACACAGGACGATACACAGGGTTGTCCAGGGACTTCGTTACGGTAAAATCCATCTTCACACATGATCTTAGCATCCCTGGTTCTTGTACAGGGTTCTTTCACTATCTCATACTGCGAGGGGAAAAAAAGATAATTTTATCGTCAACACTTGACCTTGTGAAGTTGTACTAACACATAAGTTCTCAAACTATTTTGACTATGGGACCCCGTTTATAGCCCACGAACCCCTAACTAAAAAACTACATAAACTCAAAATATATATAAGTACCAAAAAAAATGCCCCTTTCAGACCTTGCGGTCTATAAGACAGATGATTTAGGGATCATCTATTTCTGTGGCCTTTTCCTAACGAGAGTGTCATATAGTCAGCACAACGACCATATACTTATATATGATACGTCTACATGATATATATATCATATATATATATGAGACTTGTCTTTGAGTCAGACGTTTAGGGAGGAAGGAGTATTTCCCGATGATCAATATAATACATGGCTACAAATGTAAAATTTGTTGAAGGAGTGTTTATTGAGGTTATATTTAGTTTTTAATTAAAATTTACAAATTAAAAAATTTAGGACTTGGACAAGGTTGATAAGATTTTTATGTAAGTAGCAACCGCAAACCTCAAGGAGCGCAATCCTTTGTTATTCTTTTTCAGACATTGGTTTAAGTTCTTCTTTTAACGACATTGCAATGAGTATGGATTAACTCTTTCTCTCCGTTGTTATTTTTCCAAGTTTCGAAGGAATTCTTCATTTTAGCTCATTACTATCTTAATAGCCTGTTAATGATTAAACTTCTATAGCTTTGTTGTTTGATATCAGAAAATGTTGAATTTGGTATAGAACTAAAGGAATATGCATGCGCTTTGCATATAACACAAAGTAAAGTTTAAAATTAAACATTAATTTAATTTAATGAGGTCAAATCAACGAATGTTTTGTCGATCAGGAGAGAAAGAGTTAATCTGAGTTAAGAGTTAAATTGAGTTCTGAGTTAAAGGGTTTAATACCCAGTCGTGAATATCCAAGTAATGAATGTCTTCATAGAATAGTACTTTAAAGTACTTATAGTACGTTATAGACTTAGAAAACAGTAGTGCGTGGCGAGTTGATTATTTTTCAAATTATCCGATCCGATAAACTGACCTCCATTGAAGAAGTGATTTTATACAATTTTCTTCTCTCTGACGACTCCTTAGGATCGTCTAGAGGACCCCTCGGGGTCCGCCAACCACAGTTTGAGAACTTTTTACCAGCACACACAATAACAGAGGAGGGTAAGTCCAGGGCCGGTCTTAGGCCACTGCAACCTATGCGGTCGCTGTGGGCCCCGCGCTTTCATAGGCCCTGCACTAATTCTATGTGTTATTATAAATGCAAAATATATACGAAAAATTGCTGGAAATGTTTTGCACTTATTAATATCTGAAAACTCATAAAAACCTCATGAAAAATAGAATTGTCATTTGTGGGTGTCATTCATTGCGGAAAACACTAATCCTAAGCGCGATAAAAGAAAAAAGGCATTGTCAGCTTTCATGTTAAAATGTAATTGACCCTTAACAGGACGTTCTCATACTTTATTTTCTTTGATAGTCACTACCATATAAATATTCCATAGGTTACAAGATTCGTACAGTAAAGCTAACTTGATCGCAATTTTGTACTTAGAACAGAAAGAAAAAAAATAGGAAAGCCGAATTTATTTTCTTATACAAAATCTTAATTTTCACTTATTATCCTTATTCCCACCCAGACTATAGGCCCCGCGCAATCAGTTACGCATTGGGCCCCGCAAGCGCTAGGATCGGCCCTGAGGTTAACTGAGCCTGACTGATTTGCATTCACCGTCCCATCTTCCACCTCGACGTTGATCTAGTGGAGTAAGGCCAATAGGGTAGACCAGTGGTTCCCAAGCTGTGTTCCGGAGAACCCTAGTGTTCCGCTGTGCTTGAATAGGTGTTTCACCAACGACTGGAATAATTAACTAGTAGGCCACCACGTGAATTAACATCTCTAAAAAATTAGCAAAGTTTTCTGCTAAATACTCAGAAATGTGCGAAGTGTTCCATTAAGGAAAAGGTTTGGGAAACACTGGGGTAGACCATAAGAATCCCAAAGAGCAGGTGTACTAACCAGACAGCTTCAAAGACTGTATTAACCAACTTGAGGTTAAAATGTATTTGTTTCAAAGGTTTTTAGTAGCTCCTACAAAAATAAAAGAAGAATATTTATCCTTGCCCTTCACCTTTGCAGGTCGACTGAGATTAGCAGCGGACCAGGAGAAAAATATAAACCATCTTAACAACCTTCAGATGCGTATACAACATGACCAGCACTGCCCAATCGTTATCAAAATTTAATCAAGGAAAAATACTTAATCATTTTATATGTCATCTCATAGAAAAAGTTTTAAACAAATTAATTAAATTTTGAAAAATCTGGGACTCATATTTTCGATACCTACCATGCCAGGCTCCTGACATTTTTGACACATAGACATTCTGTCCAATCTGGCCATCATCCTTGTCCTAAACGTTCCCTCCTCACATGGCGAACACTTGTACCAGTCCAGGAACTCACCCTCCTTACAAACCAGACGTGAGCTTTGAGACTCTTCGTGGTCTGCCACAACAGGGATCAGCCTAGAGGGCACATCCGGGTCACATGATGACACCTTAGAGTCATCCTTCATAGTCACAGTACGATCCTGGGCCACTGATATCGTCACACAGACTCCAGAGATTATCCACAAATCAAAATACATTTCGGCAACTACAATGTCTGTTGCCCGTTGTCCCTGATGTAAAAAGAAAAAACAAAACCTTTAGGAAAAACTACTAGAATTAGTTCATAGCACAATAGAATGCACCCTAGTCATTTCCAACATAAACTAGGTTCATTTTAAGGTTTTCTTTTCCCATAGGTTCGTTTAAGGCTTTCTTTTGCCATTCCAAGCGCTGGAAAGGAAATTAAAAAAAAAGTCCACAGTCGCTAGTTGCCATATGTACAAATTTAAAATTACTTCTTTTTTTTTCTTCAATTCAATATTTTTTATATGTTCTTCTTGTTTGTGTTTTCCCTCTTTATCAACAAGACAATTATTTAGTATAGTAAAATACTCACCTTTACAATTACTTCAAATGTTGAGAAGCGATCGACTTTATCAATGTACCCAGGAGACTAAATCATGTTAACGGTTTTGCTAGTACAAATTTAATGTATTACATCTTTTAAATGACAATATATTATATTATCAAAGAGTAAATACTTGGTTTAGTCATCAGGTGTCTAGTAGAAAACAGTGGAAAGAAAAAAGATCCTGGTATGACGCACGTATCAGAATCTAATGCTACTGGTGAGTACTAGACTTCTCTGACATTATTATTGATTGTGCTCACACTGGGATCACCTGACATTTTTCCTAAAAAAACATTTTCACTGTTATTCCCGATATGACGTAATGCCTCAGCCAAGAATATGCTCATTACGTCATTGATTTAAAAATTAATGCAAAATTCTATAACTAAAACAGATCTAAATGTAAATTCTATGTAACGTATTTTCGCGCATGTAACCCACATATCGCAATGGGCCACTCAAATTATAAATAAAGTAAACACAAAATCGTACAACCCGAACCTTATATACGCCGCATATCCAAAGCCTGACTTGTAATGTTTTAATGGATAGCGCAAATCATTTTTTTTTTCAAGATTTCATTTTTTTTTTTTTAAATCACGAAACAGTTTTTCAGATGCCTGTAGGAAGCAATCTTTGACATACTCAACATCTGTTAAAGGTTTGCCTTATTTTTGCAACTTCTAGTAGTACTAGTGGCGTAGCATCCATGGCGCGAAGGGGTTCAATGAACCCAGGCCCACGACCATTAGGGGCCCACAGGCACAGCCCGTGGTTTAGCAATAATGGTGCAAAGGGGCTGATTGCACTTGGGCCCATAACTATTGACCAGTTGCACTTTTGTAAAGGGTAATGTTATAAAGCATGGGTTCTCAACCTTTTGGTCGCGACCCCCTTGGGGGTCGATTGACGATTTGTAAGGGGAAAGCGAAAAAAATGGATTGTTTTTGTCTCGTCTTCTATTGCTGTGTGTGTGTGCGATGTGTGTGCGTGTGGGGGGGGGTGGTTGCGACACAAGGGAGATTGTAAAAAGGGGTCGCGGAGCTTAAATGGTTGAAAACCGCTGTTATAAAGAATCTGAAAAGCTCCCCCAAAGTATCCAAAACGTTGACCGAAACATTTTATTAGTTTTAAAACATTAACCATATTTTTTAAGCTAGAGTTCATATACCAGCGGCTTGGAGTATTCCAATGTAAGGAGTTGTTCTCCATCAGGTTTAATGTAATGGTGGTTAGCCCTAAGTGTACTTTTGAGAGGACTATTGATGCCATATCGTGTTTTCCATGTATGTTCATAAACAATTGTTAATATTAATAGGCTATTATTATAATTAATGGAGTGGAAGGAAGCGAGAAAGTTTGATGTACAAAATATTAAAGTGTTGTACAGAAAAATAAGGAAAGGTGTGAGTAACAATGACAATTCGAGATAGTCTCGATGGTCAAGAATTAATATTTCGACACATTTACTAATTATTCAATTTTATAAAAAGCTTAATTTGTTTCTTTTATTTACTGTATTTAAAATTCGTAAATTACATCTTCATTTATTGTAAATACAATGTTCCCAATTGTATAAGCCTGAAATCTTAGACTAAAGAAATATTATTACAAACGTTTTATCCGGTACAACACAGCTTTTTACTGAGAAGTCCAGTAGTGCGAGTTCTCATCATTTTGTTCTGTTGTCTTCTGTATGATATTAAAAAAGTTTACAACAGAATAAAAGTATCATTAAATATTAAGCAAGCAAAAGAAACATCATAGGTCTCATTCTTGTGCTATTACAATGAATGGCGAAACCGAATTGGAGAGCAGGTATATAATAAAGATCTAGAATTCTAGAAGATAGAGAGATATCTACATAGATCATGGAATATATTCTTTCTTTTGACCAATGCTTAGTATTTATTGGTTTATAGTTCCTAGTTCTTAAAGAAAGTTATTACCATTATATTTATACAAAAACCTCTAATTAAGCCAAATTTAAAATTGCTATGAATATTGAAATCTGACAGGAAAAAATATTTTAAGAACCTTTATGACACAGAGCAGGTTGGCTTCACTGTGTGTTGTTTCCATTGAGTGAGAAACAGCCAAAGGTTTAGAACTAGATGCACTGGTTACTGACCTTGATACTTAGAAGGCTAAAAATGTTCGATCCATTTGCCGTTAAATGATGGAAGTAGAATTAGATTATAGTTTGTATCAATATTGAAAAGTTTTACACCTAAAAGTTTTTTGGGAGTATAAATGTGTAAAATGTAGAACTCATAAAACATTTCTTTATTCAGTTGAAACTTCTTGAAGTCGTTTAATTCTGTTAAGAAATTATACAAACATTGACTTTTAAGACACTATTACTTGTCTTAGTCCTAACTGAATCAAACGTAAAGACATTATTACTTATCAAAAAGGCTACTCTACTTGCATTGAAATGTTTTTTCCGTAAATTTACCAATACATTCAAGTTTTTCAATTGTTCTGTTTCACTTTACATTCATCTTATAAGGGAAGGGGGCCCACCAACATATTCTTGCACCCGGGCTCACGGGTACCTTGCTACGCCACTGCTGTAGTACTGCAAAGTTTGCCAGATTAGCATTACTTGTTCATTGCGTCTAACTTTGAGAAGATAATTAGCTTCTACTTGATTTACTTGAGACAACAAACTATACGTCACAGCTAAAGCACATGGTGAAGATGCCAATTTGTTCTGCGTTGAAAGCGAATTAAAACCGACATAGAACAGCTGACGACGGCGTCATTCGAGAGCTTCCAAACGGACAGACGACAGTGATAACGCGTGCAATGGGGGAGGATGTGGTGAAAGGCGAATACAAGTGGCAGAGAGATAGAATCGGTACCTAATCTTACTTAAACGATTTAAAACTACTTGAAAAAAAATATGTGTAATAAATCAAATATTTTTTTCTTCTGGAACTAAAGAGCTGCAGCTTCACATCCAAAGAGCGCATGTGACTCGCGAGACGTAGGTTGCCGACCCCGGCTCTAGGTTGACCACTTCGGGGGCCGATTTTGAGTTTGTGTTTGACACGAACTTTCTTTGTAACCTTGTTATTAATGTTCCTATTGCCATGTTCGAAGAAACGACAAAGACCTTTTTAGTTGGGATCAGCAGCATCGCAGGTTCTATCAGGGTGTAACATTGTGTACTGCAAAACGCAGCATGATTATTGTATAGACGGTGTTATATTATTACTAATGGTTTAAATCGCAAACACAAACGTTCCAAAAACGGTTTTAGATTTTTGTTTAGTTTTTTTTAAAGAATGTACTAATAAGGTAAAGTTCTGTCACACTAATTACTACATTTGATTGAAAAATGGTTAGTTTTTGTTTTCCAAAGACAAAAAATCTATTTAATATACATTTAAGTGTAACATAATTAAAAACAACAACTAATAAGTAGTTTTTAATATTATCTCGTGAACTACAGAGCGATATTCCAGTTATAGGATGCCAACTAAAGTATTTAAAAAAATTAGTACGAAATGTTTTTTTTTTTTTTGCTTAATAAAGAGAAACAACATACAAAACAATTATATGACATCAGGTAGGCCAGTTTCACATCTAAATTCACCTGATCTTTCACATCTGCTTGGTCTGCTGGAACGTCGGGGCAGCACGTAAGATCTGTCAACGTTCTTCTTCCATTCTTCTCTGTCATTTGCCTTTTATAGAATTTCATTATGATATTCTTTCTTAAAATATTGAAACCTGCCTTTTTACCTGGCTGGGTCAATTTTGAGTTCGTGTTTCAACACAACCTGTCTTTGTAACCTTGTATTATCATAAGAGGAAAAATTGAAGACCGACACAAAACATATAGCAGGAGATAACACATTGAAAATTAGGAATAAAGGGAGATAACACGAAGAAAACACAATGAACATTAGGACAAGGGAGACTACAAGAACAAAACAACAACAAACAATACTCCTCAGTTTGGAGTTTAATCTAAAGGCCTGTACATATAAATACCCATACAAATGTAACATCCTGCGAAGTTTGAAGTCTGTCGTACACGTGGACAATAGTTCTAATCTGCCCAATCATTCGGCCTGACCTCCAGAGGAGATCAGCCAATTCGCATTTACTTCCTCATGCTTAAGGATTATTCCCCTTAAAAGTATAGGGTTAGAGTAGGAAGTTGTCGACCCAGGTGTCTAATTTTATGTATAACTGTAAACTCTCTGAACCGTACTATCACATGTGTAGCATTAGTAAAAATCGGTTGCACCCATTGGTGTAATCGCTTTCGAATCGGCAGGCGGTGGGATTCTTCATAAGTGAATTCTTTTTCTGCGATAAACTTCTCCACAACGATTCAACTTCGTATGACAGTTGTTGTAATCGACGCGTGGAGCCACGCAACATTGAACTTACCATAACCTCTACCATCAGCAAGGGCAGATAAATCTATGGCATAAGCCCAATAGCTGATCTCTGGAGTTCTCCCACAGATCTTCACTACTTCTCAAGTTAAGGGACTTGGGGGTTTTAGCTGGCTTTTTGCCATAGGCAGTAAGGTTATGATTTTCCTATTGAAGAATGCCTGTAATTGACTAGTTCCAGATTTATTATTGGATGCTTCGATGATTATTATCAATGCCTTTTATTCAGGGGTTCTCAACCCGTAGTCGTGAACCCCCTTAGGGGTCGATTGACGATTTGCCAGGGGTCGTCAAAGACCATCAAAATATAAATTATTACTGTCTACTCTTCTATTGCCGTATGTGTGTGAGTGGGGGGGGGGGGGAGCTGGCGACAGGGTGTGAGATTGTAAAAATGGGTCGCCGAGCTTAAAAGGTTAAGAACCGCTTCTTTCATTGATCCCCTTTATTTTGAAGAAATAATGTCTTAACAATCTTCCTTGATGATTCTGCTTCGTCATTTCATTTGGAGTAATGTGGATTGCTTATCATGTGATTCAAACTCTAACCCTTGGCGAATTTTACGAAGCTATCAAATGAGAACTGTATTAATTATCACTGACCACAGTTGTGCTTCAGACACTACTTGGTATGCAAAATCTAGGAAAATACGCTTTTAGTTTCCTTACAGCTGATGCTGACCTAGTGTTTTCTGGGCGGTCAACTTCGCAGTAGTTACTGTAGTAGTCCACACAGAAAAGGTAGTCTTTACTGTTCGAAAAAAATCCAGTGGCGGCGTAGCTAGGGTAAGGGGAGGTACCGAAAGTTGAATATCCCCCCACTTGAGGGGTGCCCCTAATGAGTTTTTACTATTCTATTATCTCATGTCATAATTTTGAATGTAAAAATGCAAAGGGTCGATGTAAAGCTCAAGACCCCCCAGCCGGGCCCCTAAATTCCTAGATACGCCACTGAATAAATTAACTCCAACCTTTTCTCAGGGATATGTGGGAACTGTAGGATTCATTAAAATCTGGGTTAAAAAGCTTGACATATTCCGCAAGCTGAGATGTTCCTGTTTGACTAATTTAATTAAAACCTATTGCTTTTTTGTTGTTTTAAAAATAATTTCATCTACAAGGGAGTATTTTGTTATAACGTTTAATTTATTATAACATCTATATATTTTGAGCTTTAAACCTGTGTTATTAGTTTATGATGAATAAAAATAGGTATTTTTGTTACTCTTAATAACAGGTATTTTTCTGGGTGAAAAGTCATGATTCCCATTTTTAAAAAAATTTTGTAATATTTTTTTTTTGCGAATTTAAGTATTTTATGATGTTTTTACAATTTCTCTATTCAAGTCAGAACTTCATGGATTCTGGAAACTGAAGGGTAGACGAAGGAACTTGGAAGCTGATCCTAGAAATTTAATAGTCGATGTATATGCTGAGAAAAGAATGATGGCCACGTGGGGAAAAAGAGTTAAATAAATTAATGTTCAGGACACTGGCGGATCCAGGGGGAAGGCGGTAGGGCCCATAGCCCCCCCCCCACCCTCGGCAGAACCCCCTCCCGGAGGGTGGGAGGGGTGCGGACGAATTTTAGTAAAGAAATAACACTATTTGTATACGATTTTATTAGTTTAGTGAATATTTTTAACTAATTATTTATATTTCAACCTATTTTTAGATTATTTCGCCCACTCCTTCTAGTATGCTGGCCGATTTGGTGAATGGTGAAGTGGTGATGGCATCAATCCCGCCCCCCCCCCCCAACATAAACTTTCGAGAGGGGGGGAGGCGGTGCAATTTATTTGTAGATATTACAGCTTGTTAACGGAATCAATTAAATATCTATATAATTAAAACTTGTTATTGATATTTTAACCGATCTGTATATTATGTCGTTCTCCTGTTTTTGTGTTGTTGTTTTTTTATCCAAAGGTTGAGAAACACTGCTTTTTTAACATTCCAATATATATATATATATAAGCGTTTATGCTTAGGGTTAGGGTTTACTTAGGGTTAGGGTTTTGGAAAAAATTGACCCCCCCCCTCCAAAGTTCTGGATGTGCTAGTGGTTCAGGAACATTTTGCGTACCGTCTTCTAAGTCTATATCTCTGAAGACCTATTAACGCCTCCAAATGAAGCTCTAGGACATTGGAAGGCGTGGTTAGCACGAGCTGACGGTGCCAAAGTGTAAGTTCGTTACTTTGCTTGAGGAAGTAGTTTTTAAAGTTCTATAATGGTGTTATATTTTTTAAAAATAAATAAAAATATATTTTTTTTGGTTTTAAATGAAAACGTTTTACGCTGAAGGCTGTTCACAGTGTCAAACGTCGTCTGAAGAGATTGGCTTGTGTCTCCTTCTAAGTTCATCTGGCATGCGGACACAGAGGTGCTGTTAGTAAAAATTAAATTCTAAGATGCAATAAAATGACACAGTTTAGAAAAAAACATTATAATTTAGTTCCTTTAAACACAAGTTTCAAACAAAAAATGTATATACAATAAATAAATAATATAATAAATAAGTATTTAAATAAACAATGAAAATATTGAAAGTATACAGGACGCAGGAAACTATAATATCAATAATGATCATTTAAAAATAGCCAACTATTTACTACAAACTAGAGACATCCAGCTTTCACCCGAGTCCAAACTCTGAACCTGATTGTAACCGTCTAAAACTTAATAGCAAATTTTCAACTACGGCACTGGTACCTTATAATCTCGTCCCCAAAAGCTTCTGTAACCTTGGCCCACGTTATCAATATTGACCTTTCGTTTTCCCGCCTTTATTTTGTTGTTCCCTAACCTAGCTCATACACAGGGATCTGCACTCAAGATCATCTGACCATGTCACATTCTTGGGACTTGCCTTGACCTTGTCCTGCTTACTAGCTTAAGTGGACACAACAAAAAATCTATTCTTTGTTTCTATTTTGATTTTTAATTGGATTCTATTGAGAGAACAAAAAATATATATTTAAATGTCTATGATTTTTAACTATGTACGTTTGTCGACCTACGTGTTTGTGTTCTCCCCCCCCCCTTTTTTTCTTGTTTTCTCGTGGACTATCCGCAGAGTGATCTTTCCTTTACTTCTTGCTACTCGACAAAACTTTTGAAGGAAGAAGAGAATTATATACTGAGATAAAAATAAATAATAGTAATATTACAAGTGAATACTCTATGATCGATGTAAGCCTATGTCGTAGAGTTGAATTGTTTAATAATAATTTCAACAATCCTCTAATCAGCCCTGTTATAAGTAAAGACAAAAGTAAAAGTAGCTTTTTTGAACAAAAAAAAAATGTCCCCCCCCCCCCAACAATAGTCAGTTAGCAAGCACAACAGCGCAAAAAATTCGTACTTTCTAACTGGATTCGAACTCAAGCTTTGTGGTATGCGCGCTGTACTGTTGTTCGGTCGTCTGGATGGTTCCGGGTACCCAGTTCGCTGCCATCTCCCGTGGTCCTTTGGGAGGTTTGGACTAGGAAGTAGATTATCTTCAACTCTGAAGGAACATCCGAAACATGTAATACATCCGAAACATGTAATACATGCGAAACAAAGGGATAAAAGCAATAAATGGTGCTAACATATAACATAGGAAACATGCGACCACCATTTTGTTTAAGGAGAGAACATAGTGTCTGAATTAAAACAAAAGACTTAAGTGTTGCCTACTAATTGTTGCTTGCTCTATTGAGAGGTATACACAAATGATAATGGAGCCATTGTTTGTCACAAATGATAATGGAGCCATTGTTTGTCTAATATACGCCTTTCGGCTGTCTGTGTCTGCTCTGTTATAAAGTGTTGCTAGAGACAGGTGGGTAGAGGTGGAAAGAGGGGCGGGTTGGGCTGGACCGGGGGGGGGCAAGTGACCATTCACTTCTGAGGTGGCAATGGCATGCTTGCGAATACCTAAGAATGGGAAAGATTTCATATGAATGGTCTAAGAGATTAATTCGCTTAGCGCTGTGTTAAAGCAAGGCGGAGCTGTCGTTTCCGAAGGTCGCTGATTTCTGCCCTGGTCAGTGAAATTCCTTAAAATATTTTACTAAATTTAATTCATTATTTCCGCTCATTATAACACGTGGTGTTTCTCTTTTCCCCTCTCTCTCTTTCTTTCTTTTTCTCTCTCTCTTTTTCTTTATTTATCTCTCTTTCTCTCTCATTCTCTCTTTCGCGTTCTTTCTTTCTCTTTCTTGCTCTTTCTCTATTCTTTCTCGCTTCTCTCTTCCTCTCTCTTACTTTTTTCTCTCTCTCTGTCTCGTTCTCTCTTTCTCACCATTTCTCTCTTTCTTTCTCTCTCTCTCTCGTTCTCTTACTATTTTACTATCAGACACATTTGAAAACAATTTTAGAATTTTGCGTCAATAAGATATGCAAAATAAATACAAATAAATTTATGGGAGTTTATAAGTACATTTTGTTCACAGCCTGAAATGAAATAACCTTTATTTAAGGATTAACATATGTTCACAGTGAATGGCTATTTATGTTGCATCCATAAAATTTTTCAAATTTAAGAGAAATATATTTATATACAAAACATTTATCACAGAGTGAAATCCAATAAAGTGGTTTAGGGCCCGGCCTGTGTTCGAAGCGAAACCCATTACATCATGTCCGTCTAAACCTTGAAGTGAAATGGCTACTTTTTCTTCTTCGTTTGCATCAATCAGAATCCCTTCTAAGATTGCTCCACCTTGGGTTGTTGTGGCTGCAGTGGTTGTCGACGTATGATGGCACTTACCTTCGTCCACAAACATATGGTCTTTGTGACAACAGACTGTGTTATGGAAGCCCCCGCACTCTCTACCTTCAAAAGGTTTAAACATGTTTCTCTTTACGCCACAAATATCACACCGGACACAAGCGGACAAACATGGCTTCCCAGGAACGTGGTATCGGTAGAACCCGTCTTCACACATGATCTTGGCGTCCCTTGTTTTGTTACAAGGTGTTTTCACAATTTCATACTGAAAGGAAAAAAATCATACGTTGATACAATACTAGATCACTTCAAGGAACCGTTGCATAAATGACACGCTCCGAATGGTCAGCCTGGTATATTAAAGGAACATTGCGTGGTCCCGGTGTTGCGACATCCGGGCGCGTCTTTATCTCCCGAGTCCAAAGTGTCCATGCATGACAGTTACGTTATATATAAGTGAACGTCAGATTAAACTTGTGGATAACTCCGTGTCTAACGCCCGGCCAGATAGAATGGTGAATATGAGGTATGCACTGTTCATTCAGGCCAGTAGAAGGGAGCTCTTGTACTCTTTTGCTGGCCTTAGGGTTCCAAGTGCGATGCACAACTCTACATGACAATTTCAAATGGTCAACATTGTATCAACACTAGGTCCAGCTCTATATTAAATAAAAGAGAGAACTTTGAGAATTGAGGTCTAGATGCCTTATGGAGCTATTTTAACGCTCCCAATAAAGGTGCCACCTCTTTATAATGGGCATATACTCTAGATTAAACTAAATCTATTCCTTTATTATATATTTCACTTTATGAAAGTACTAAATAAGAGTACCATATATATTTATATATTGCTAAGATAATAGTTAAGCTCATTTGAATGTGTATGTGTAACAGTTTTTGTTTTTATTATTTAAAACAAAAGCAGAGTATTGTTTTGTTTGTTTGTTTTACATGTTTCGGAAATTCCTTCAGAGTTGAAGATAGTTATTTCCTAGTCCAAACCTCCCGCAGGACGACGGGGGATGGGAGCGGGCAGGGTTTGAACCCGGGACCATCGGTAAATCGATACGACAGTCCAGCTTGCAAACCGCTCGACCAGGCAACCAGGTATTTTAGCTGTGCTAACTTGTTTCACGAGTTTGAAATCCTTTCTGTCGTTCAATGTCTTTGAAGATTTATGTGTTATTTTTCGGGCTCACTTCTGTAGACTCTGAAAGGTACACATTGAATTCGAAAGCTCTGACTATAATGATAATGGAATTACTGTATATAATATTTGATGGACACGCAATGGAGTGGGAAGATTACAAAAACTGAATAAAACGTGTGTAACTATACGTTTTTTGTGATGTGATACTCATTTTATTAATGATTGCATAGACCTTTAGAAACAGAAAATCAGAGAAACTAATACAAATAAAATTTAATTTGTGGCCCTACCTCCAATACTCAATAGGCTTACTCTAATGGAAAAGGTCGAAGCAAGAGTAATAAAGTTCTAAAAATAGATGCCAACATAACAAATGTAAAATGTTGAGGTAAATTTACGGGAATGATGCTTCTACATATAAGGAATGATGTGTTGTCTGTGGTCTATAGTATAGCATGCTACGATTAAAATAGTTACGCATTTTAAATATTTTTATCTATTTTTGCTTTTTATGAGATCCTGGTAAAATCCACCATAGTAATAGTAACAAAAAAAATTTATATCAATATTGTACTAGTAGATTTAAACTTCAATGTAAACATATAAATGATGGCAAATTGGCAATTCCAATTTGACCTCATTAAATTAACTTAATTTGTTTAGCTCATAAATTTTATTGGTTTTATATAAAAAGGGTATTCATCTGTACCAATTATAACATTATCAGATTAAAATAAAATCTTATAGAAGTTTAACCCTAACATCAGGGGCGGACTGGCTATATGGGCATACCGGGCAAATGCCCGGTGGGCCGGCACCAAATGGGCCGGTCTGGTCGCGACCAACCAAAATTTTTTTTTAATGCAAACAACTTTTTAAAAAAAAGTTATAGTGGTTAAGTTACAGTACATGCCCGAACAAGCTTTATTTTATTTATTTTTTTATTTTTTTACAATTAATTTTGTTTGAAATTCAATAAGCATATCAAAAAATGTACACTATACACTGTGCACATCATCATTTGCAAAACGTTAGACAATACATTTTGCTGTGTAGGCCTACGAGCGGCATTGGCTTCAATACTGCTTTGATGTCTCCGAAGTTGTGTTTGGCCTAAACGTTTTGCTGGTCGGCATGGGCCTTTGACGGCACTCCCCTTTGGTTTTGCTCCTTCCCTACCCCGACTTTTGATTTTTCCATTGACAATTTTACCAAACACATTGATATAACACAGCAAAAAAAAAATAAAAAAATAGTGGCGATAAGTAAACTTTTAACAATACTTAATAGAAATTAACCTTTAACACACATAGCCGCGAAATTGTAAACCACAAATCTTATTCACAGCTCAATATATAGTTCTTTCTGCCATTTTCAAATTAGTTTAATTTTAATAACATAGATTTAAAAATAATACACTAAAGCTTACAAAAAATTTTATATGCTTAAAAAAAACAAACAGATCTAGATCAAGATCTAAATAATTATTTTTGTTATTTTAATTAATGGCTAATTTATACTTAGTATATCATGGAGGCGCGGTGGCTGTGGTAAAGCACTTGGCTTCCGAACCGTGGTCCGGGATTCGAATCCTGGTGAAGACTAGAATTTTTAATTTCGAGATCTTCGGGAGCCTCTGAGTCCACCCAGCTTTATTATTATTATTATTATAGCTTTTATATAGCGCTACTTTCATGCTCATAGCATGCTCAGAGCGCTTTGATCCAATCTCATTTGTGGACCAGTGGGGGGGGGGAGGGGGTATCTAGGAGTTGGTTTCCCGTGCTGCCTTTGGGCGCTCAGTAAACAGAACTCTGCCCGAGACGGGTGTCGAACCTCGAGCCCCCTTCTAGGTAGCCAAGCAAGCCAAGCTCAAGCTCCACTAAGCCTCTCGACCACGCTTCTTTAATGGGAAAAGTAAATGCGGTTGATCGTTGTGCTGGCCACATGGCACCCTCGTTAACCGCAGGCCACAGAAACAGATGACCTTTACATCATCTGCCCTATAGACCACAATGTCTAAAAGGGGACATTTTTTATGCTTAGTATGAAGTCAATGACGGAAATTCGTATAGCAATTCTCTGATTTAATATAGCGCTGTAACATCTGATATTTAATGATAGAAGATTTATATTTTTATTGGTCATGTTCATATACAATTCTCGTTTTTTGAGAATGTAGTAGGAAGAGCAAGAGCTTTTAACAGTAAGTGTCTCTCTAACCGTTCTGCATTCTCTAATGTTTTAATGGAATGTGTCAGACAGGAATACCAACGACATGCCTAGATTTTTTTTTAAAGTAACGTCTGTAATCTATTCTATACAAATACCAAAAAGTCTCTAAAACATTTAATAATTCATTCATTTCAAACTCATTGATGCTGCTATTGTATTTTTTATAGTTTTCACACCACATAGGCCTACATAGACTCCCTAGCTGTCAATGGCGGTGTATACTGTCTTTCCACTAACTAAAGGAAGAGCCTATCTAGGGTACAAAAAAAAACGTGCGAAAGAATGAAAGATCAGTATGTAATGAAGACACATTACACACACACATACACAATCACTTATAGGCCTATATATGCCTGCTTTTTTTGTGACGGTATGCACCGGTACGGTGTACCAGCACCTTTTTCAATGTGTGGAGAAATATTACTATTCTTGTATTTTACGTTTATTTAATTAACTTATTACTAATTAAAAGTTAGGTAATCCATCACTAAATACATTTTTTTACACAAAAGCACTGATACAACATATGACATGCTATTTGTGGGCCGGTTAAAACGGTAATGCCCGGGCCGATTTTGATACCCAGTCCGCCCCTGATGTATTGTAACATTTTTATGCTACAAAAAAGAATGTAGATGTAATATACTGTTTACGAAGTGAAATTTAAAAAAATAAATTAAAAAGGCTTAACTAAGAGGAAGAACTCCACATTTACAACTATATATATCAATAATGTAAAATT
>JADKLZ010078766.1:0-19733 GCA_021533235.1 Biomphalaria straminea
TTTCTTCCAAGCCAATAATAGTAGGCCTACGATAGTTTTACGCTGTCTAGACTGTAGGAGGACTTAAGAGACTTGATATTTAATCGCCATGTACAATTACATATAGAACAAAAAGAACACTAAAGAAACTCTTCAGATTATTTTACGGGGTATGTGCCCTGCTCAGCCAGACTGTCAGACTATAAGAAGTCCATACCGGCTTTTGCCATCCATCTATCCCAGTGGTGCTACTGGTGCTACAGCCCATGGAAGGATATGGCCTGCTTTTACACATCCCTCCATTCAGATATCTCCTAGGGCTTTCGTCACCACGCCCTAACCCCAAGTTTTTTTACTGAGGTTTATAGTTAAATCAAAAGTGGCTGCAGCGTACGCAAACTCGTTGACCGCTAGCTAGATATCTTGTTCAGTGTGAGAAAGTAAGGCGTAGAGCAACTGTGTAATCACCATTTCCTTTGTTTTGGTACGGGACATTAGACACTGAAGCATAAACACATGGTCATAATTTTACCAGCAAAATAATAATTATAATATGGCTTGACATCAAATCCGAAGATTAATGAGGAATCTACACCGCACTACGCAATTAAAGTGTAAACAATTTATTAAGCACTTAAAACTCAATAACTAATCATACATTGGTGCATTTAATTTCATGACTTTCCTTCCATAGTTCTATAATAAATCAATCTTCAATTAGATGGTGCGCAAATGTTTAATTAGGTCTATTGATATTTTAAAACTCGTTCTTGTTTGCATTGTACTCTGGTAAGCCTAGTGACGTAAGCAGCTTTTTTCCCGTTTACGTCATGGAAAACTTTCATTCATAAATTCTCCATGTCATTCATAAAACCTTCAAACCAAAATAAATTTTTCGATAATGAGACATTTTTCAAACCGATATAACGGTCAAACTCGAGTTTTCCCGATGTGGCCAATGAGTTGAGAATTTTTTTCTCACTAACATTTAGATACGTTGAAATTTTAAAGAAAATCGTTAGAGCCGTTTTCGAAATAGAAGATATATATATATATATATATATATATATATATATATATATATATATACAAGAATAGCTCGCTTAAGAGTATAGGATTGACCTTTAAAAAATAGTAACCTTCCCAGAAGTTTGTCATTGACAAATGGTGCAATTTTTGAAAAAAATGCTTGCATATTAGATGGTTTACTTTCGAAAAAGAAAAACGTAGCCGTTGCATCAGAACTCTAAATGATCTAAAATATTATGAGTTTTGATTTTCATTTTCTCTTCTAGTTTCTGAGATCTAAACTGGACGGACTGACGAAAAGACAGGCCACACAAAACTAATAGCGTCTTTTCCCCTTTCGGGAAATGCTAACGAAACAAATGAGAAAGGACTCTTAACTTTTTCGCAATAAACTCCTAATTGTACACTAGCCTAACATAGCATTAACTGTTTTATTACGAAAACGTATACCAACTTTTAGTAAGTCTATATATTTGCCTATCATGTAACGTTTTGCACACATTTTTCCACCAAGAAACTAAATTAGTTAATCAGTGTTGATTAAATCATTGTGTTTGATATCGAAAGAGGTGAAAGAAAGTATACTTGACAGATGTGGTGGTATAAGTTCGCGTGCTTTAAAGTTTGAAGCCAACAATAGATAGCTATAAAACCTTCTATTTTGAAAACTACTTTACTTACACAATATGTAGAGTGTTGGCTTGAGGAGTCTTGAGCTTTCAAGTTTTAATTTAAGTCTTAAGAATTTTCTTTAATGAAATAATTATGAAAAGCTATCACGAAAGCTTTTACCCATATACCCATTTTTTTTTCACACCCTCCTTTTTTCCCCAAACTGGTCCAGACAAGTGATATAATCATAGAGAATTGAGAATCTTAAAGCTTGAAATTGTGCTAAACCAATCAAACAAATATTTCTTAAAATATCATTAATCATACAAAATAATGTATGTTGATCTAGATCATTGAATCCCCAAACTTTTATGTCTCGTAGACACCTTGTCATCTTTTCTGGATTATGGTAGACCCCTGGTTAACTTTTATTGCATTATTTTGCAAATTCACAAACTCAATTTTTGTAACTTATTTCTTACTGTAGTGAGTCGAAGAATGAAATTGTAATTTAAATCTGCTTTTTAATTTAGAGAGATCTTTTTTATTGGTAAAATTCAAATTTGACTCAATTAAATTAACAATTAATATGTATTACTTTAATCTCCAAACCCACTGGAAATGTGTAGATGGCACTAGTTCCGCAGGTTTATCAAACGTTGCTACAGGTATTTTTTGTTCGATGACGTAGTCCTTTAAACATTAAATATTAATTCATTTATAAATGTACCTTAAGTACCATTGTAACCAAAGCGCACTTTCTCGAGTTCTTTTTTTTTGACATTTCGAGACTGGCTCAAATATTGGTTCGCAAAACTGTTTTCATTATCTGAAGAAGGGGAGAAGGCAAGTTACTGGCACCTAAACCATTAAGCTTTTGAAAGAAGGGATTCATTAGCCTTCGCTTTCAATTCACCTAGCAGAAGGAAAAATAAATCCAAAACTCTGCGGCCTTGCAGCTATACCCAAACACTGCGACCCTTATTCAGTTTGCAGCACACAAAGCTACGCGCTGTCAGAGTCTGCGACCCAGCTGATTCCATACTTTATATGTCGTTGGCAAAAGCATAAGAAGCTTTTAATGTTGTGAATCATACAACCGATTTGCCCTTTAACTGTTTTGTTGATAAAAGAAATGCGGTTTATAAAATCAGATGAATACTTGTGTAAATAATTGTGTAAACTACTTCAACTGCTGGTAAAAAATCAATTTTATCAATAGTAAAATCTATAGATCTTTTCATATTTGGTTATAAGAAAGAGATATTTTCAGGCCATCACAAACCACTATTTTCTCTATAAGATGTTGAAGAGAGATTTTGTGGGCCAATTCTTAACTTTATCTTTGAGAGTTCAAAAGTTTTTTTTAATATCTTTATCTTTTTATCAGATGGCATCGTCTCAAATGAGCCTTCAGTGTAATATGTTTTTCACGTAAGAAACTGCTTATTTGACAAGGAAAGAATGAATTTCGATTTTCTATAAATTTAAAATATTTTTTTTTTGGTTTAAGCAATAGTTGAATGTAGACAAAATTAAGCTATTTAAATCGGTACTAAAATTAAATGCAGCAATTTTTTATTTGATTAACGGGAATTTTAGAGAATCAACTAAAGTACTAATCATATATTAGTGTTTAAAATAAGTAAATTAATGGGGTATTAAAATTAAAACCACGACCAGCTTAAATGAAATCCATTATTATAGACCCCAGCGGACATCTCATAGACCCCCAATTTATGTTTTGATTTTCGTAGACCCCTTGGATGTTTTCGTAGATCCCTAGGGTCCATATAGATAACTTTGGGAATTAATGGTATAGATCTTTTACAAATTTAATTACATGAGTGATCCAAATTAATTGATACAATTACACTTTATTTACTTTTTTTAAAAGTATTTTTAAGAATAATTTTTTTTTATTAAATCTAGATGTTTTCAAAATATTCCACAGATTATATAATAGTGATAAGTATACACAATCTAGTACCAAATTAAATTAAATGGATTGTGAGTTCTAGTGTCCCTAAGATTGTAACACCTTTCTTTGCTCCTGTTATAGATCAGTTCGAAATGTAAACCACCTTCCACATAACAAAACCCAAAAAAATGTTTGCTATTCGACCAATATTTCATTATGTAAAAAAAAAACAAAATGAGATCCATTTCTTTTCAAAATGTCCCCAATGATATACTAGGACTAGAAATTAATACCTATTTTTGGCAATTTAAACTTCAGAAGAAGACAAAGCCTGCGATTATAAAGAATTCTGCCATTATAAGTGTCAGTGCAATAGACAATGTCAAGATGATTTGAAGTGTTCAGACGACGATACATGTCAAAGTGGATGGTTTGGTTACAGATGTCAATATCGTAAGTAGCTCTGTAATGTAGGTCATATTGTCGTATGTAAGTAATATAATGTACCATCACTTTATTATTTTATTTCCTTCCTAGTCAAACAGAAGTTTTTTGTTTTTTTTAAGTATAACTCCATTACTGCCTTTACCAGTTATCAACATTTAAAGGAAAGGCGTGTGTAAAAGCATACAGTTTTAAGTTTGTGTGTATTTAAAATAAGCAGATAGTAATAAAAATGATTAACCCTTAAAATGCGTGTGGTAGTTTAGCCTCTAAACACCAGAATTGTAATTCCATTTGGTATGCACTCGTTGTGAAACAGCTCAGCACTTTAAGGGTTAAAAGAACGGTATTGCTTTTTTATACGTTTTGTTTTTAAATATAGGCCTATATATTTTTAGGACTTTAGGAGAACTACAAATGGTAGCATGCATTTTACTTTATGGTGGATATAATAGTGAAATTAAATGAGCTGAGTCTAAAACTGCAAGGAAAAGAAAACCCAACCTATGTTTTGTAATATGAATTAGTTTGTTTTGAAGAAAAATTAATTGTTTTTGCAGAAGATACTATGAGCGGTCAATTACTTTATTTCTATAACGCAATATGGCAATAAAATCAGTGCAACTGTTGAGAGGAGTTTCTTCAGCACAGTTATAAAGAAACATTTAATTATTGATACATTTGTTGACAGATATGAGAAATTCAAATCCATCAAAACGATTGCGGCATTTATAAAAAATATCTCAATACAAATGGTAAAGCAATTTGCATTTAGCCATATGGATTTGAGACTAGATCTACTTACATACGTTGATCGATTTTAAAGTAAAGCTTTAAGGAGTGCAAAAATTTACATTGTTGAAAAGCAAGTTTTAAAAGTTGGAGGTAAAGAAATTATGTAACGCAACAAAAGTTGACAGCTTTTAAAGAAATGCCGCGAGATGAGATTCTTATAATTGACACAAGAAATATTTTCTAGATTGCTACAGTCAGGTTAAAAATTAGCATTTGACTATTTTCTGATCGGCATATTCGTGCATTATATCGTTTTCTTGCATTAGTATAATTATTAGTAAAGAAAAAAAAGCCAACTAACAAATGACCTCTGAGTAGTGTTTGAAACAAAAAAACAAGTTATGAGCCAAATGTATACTAACTTTCTAAAACCATGTTAAGCTATCATTGTTTATATTTTATACTTAAATAAGTCAGACGTTACTTTCAAAAAAAGGAAGAATGCGTCCCAATCGTCATGCAATTGTAATGTCAGGTAATAATCCAATAACACCATATGTTATTACCGTATAATATATATATATATATATATTATATATTTTTTGTGAAAAAGAAAACGTTATTTATAAAAAATAAATACATATTTTCTCTTAGGAATAAATAGATTCGTTTTTTTTTTTATTAAAAATTATTTATGCATATGTAAGTACTATTTATAGGTGGCAAGAAAAAAAATTGGCTTTTTAGAAACGTTCAAATTTTTTTACTTGTATTTTTTGGCTCTTTAGACTCAAAAGGTATCCTGTTCTATAGAGAGATTAGTGTGAGTACGTCTTTATATAATGCTCTTGCCAAAACATTTAAGTTTTCGTTTATTTACAGACCTTGGTTAACCGCCTATCGTAGAACCCATTTCCAAGTATAATCCTGTTTCAAAATCTCTTATTTGTAGTGCAGTCTTTAAGGAAACCCTCTGTAGCATCTTGCTTCATCAATTTTCTAATTCTGTAGTAAGGGTTTAATATCTAGGACAACATATCACCATGGAATGCAATAATTTGACTTCAATGTCGATAGTAATGCTATTTGTATATGGTCTTGAGCTTTTCAAGTGTAGCTACGGACTGTGCCTTTCTAGCTACCAGTAGTTCCTTTTAGTGGGAAAAAGAAGGAGGAAAGACGCTGGTAGTTTAGTGTAGGGTAGTTCTAAATATTTTAGCACTGCCACCCCTTCTGATTATGTCACACCATGTGGCTACTACCCAAACAGTAAAAAAAAAATTAGTCTAGAGTAACTGCGTGTAAAAAATGTTTTACATGTTTCGGATGCTGTGACAAGGGGAAAAAAATTGGCCGTTTTGGGTGTCTATTGTGTTTTATAGTTTGAGAACCCACACTTGCACAATTAATCTACAGACACAGCGTTAAAATGCAGGTAACAAATACTATGAATAGATGTAAAATTATATACATATTTATTATACACAGAAAAAAAAATAAAAGGTGTAATTATGCATTGTAGCTAGGATGAAGTCTTAGCGTATGAAATATATAGGTATATCATCATTAGATTTGAGAACCAAGTGGTCTGCGTGTAATTAGGCTGATTGTTTCGCTTGTTTGATGAGACTGATGAGACAAGTGTGGCTGGTGCTGACGATGTGTGCTGGTAGTTTGGCGTAGTGGATCAAGGCAAAGGGTGCAGTCGAACGGTTCGCAGGGGCAGACGGGCTCAACTGTGGTTACTTTCAGTCAAGCCAGTGATGGGTCTGTCGCTAGCGTTGTTTATTGGACACTTGTAAATGGTAAGTAGGGCTGGTGTCTGCCAATCTGGTGCCAACAATTCTCGTATCAGCGTTAGGTTGACGAGTCACATAGTGGAAATTGCCTATAGATCAATCCAAAGTGAAAGAAGAAGGCAATGAATATGCGTAGAGCTCAAACAAGTGTGTCCGCTCTTAAATAGCTCTTGAGCGTGAATGGCTCTTGGACTGAAAAGTTTGTCCATTTAAAGATGGACATAGTGTATAAGAAGATCGGTGGGCGATAAGCAGCAAATGTGGTGTACACTGTCTGGCGTCTTTTGATAAAGAATTTCAAGCTTGACTAAGACGAAAGCTTCCTGGAAATAGACATTGAAAGACCAGGCAACTGGTCAGCTCGCGTCCCTTTGTCTTCTGCCCAGGTGGTCATCGAATATGAGGGGGGGAGTTGATCGGAGATTGGCCGTGGCAAAGGAGATAACACCTTGACACTGGCTAGCAAGAGTCTAGTGTTGCGCGTGTCAGGATATGGAAGGTACATGTGACGTCGGTGCCAACGGGGTGGTGGGGTTGAAATGGAGTGTTGGTAGTAATAATTTTAGTGCTCAATAGGTTAAATTTAAGAAAAATTGATGTTTAAAAGTTAGATTAAAATAATTTAATTCTAGACCTGAGTGATTCCTTGAATGTGCTAAAACGGGTATTCACAGATGTTCTTTCAGAATTGAAGATAATATACTTCCTAGTACAAACTCCCATATGATGACGGGGGGATGAGAAAGGGCAGTATTTGAAACCGGGACTATTGTTAAGTCCAAACGACAGTCGGGTGCGTAAACCACACAACCAGGCAGCCATCCAGATAATTCAGTTTCATATAATTGGCTTAAAGAACTTCGTTACATATGATTTACTGAGGTTTTTCTATTTGTGCATAACTATTTAAATACAAATAGAACTAGAAAGTAAAAAAAAAAAGTTTATTCTTTATTCAAGGACCGGTCTGCGAGTTGGTACATAGTGAAAATACTAATGGACTTCAAAGCAATTGTAAAACAAGTAAATATAAAAGACAATGTTTTTCCAAACCACACGTCGTTTAAACTGTTACAACTATTTATTCAACGACAAAAAAAAAGTTTGAAATCATTCGGATTCATTTGTCTGCAACATCTAGCATTAGACAACAACAAATAGTAAATACCAATAGAAAACTTAGACAATATTAAGCTATACACATTTAAAAAATTCATACTTCTTTAGGTTTAGGTGACCCGTGTAAATTTGTCAATAGACCCCAAGGTGGTCTTCACCCACAGGTTGAGAACACTCGTTTAGAAAAAAAGAATAAAAATAAATATAGAAAATAGACCCAAGCCAACCTGGAAGAGGTGAATCATCAGTAAAGCTGAGGGTACTGGAATGACATGGGAGCAGATGATGAAAGCTGCTCAGAGCAGAGTTCGGTAAATATGTGTGGTTATGGCCCTTTTCTCCCCTGGGAGTACACAGGGTTAAGTCAAGTATGTCAAATATAGAAAAGTATATTCAGTTTTTGTTTCCCATGCCTTTAACAAAACTTTATAAACATTTACAGAAGATTTGGCTGTATTCAAGGCAACACTTACTACCAACCCGTCACGAATAAATACCGATTGGTTGACTGATCAAAAGGACTACACCTGTAATACAGCTAATAATTTGAAATCTGTTACTGTGATTTGGCCCGAACTAAAGGCTATTCCATTAACTTGGACAAGAATAACTTTAAGCAACCAAAGTGAGTTAAGTATACATATGGAAGCAGACATAAAGATATATAGAATTAGTTGTACATTTTATTATATAAAAAAACGTATCGCTATTGAGTTTCAAATATAGCATTAGGTTTTATAAAGCATTTCTACGTATATAATTTTTCAAAATATAATTGGTGACCTAATGTGTCAGATAATAGGTGATATTGAAAGTCTATTAAAATTTGTTTTACTCAATGTAAGCTCTTATATTTTTCATAACTAAAAGAAAGAATTAAATTATTTCATAATACATTGAAATAAAGTTATTATTATAACAAAGTAACAATTATAAAATGTGCTGTTTTATACAATATAGATATAATTTAATTTATGATGCGTTAAACTGATGTGCAAATTAATTTTTTTTTCATGGGCTCCTCGGGGCTGCAAGGTAGTACACTTGTTCCCACCTGGATTCTGAGTAGCCAAATTTCAGCAACTTTTTTTTTTTGCATTATCAGATCAGTAAAATAAAAAAAAGCAACGGACAAAGTAGTGCTTCCAATGGTGAGTTAAATGCTGACCATTAAAATGCATACCCTCTGAAATATGAGTAACCAAATTTAAGCCAGTTTTCGAAAACCTTCAAATCATTGAAATTTTGCTAGAAATTAACTTTACATGTTGTGCTTCCACTGAAATAAAGTTATTAAGGATATAGGTTTAATGTAATAAACTAGAATAGGTTAATCTGTAGCTCCTGTCTGACCATTTTCAATTATTGTAATAGGCTTGCAATGCAATATTCTATAGTCGTTGTTTTTCATATATCGTTATAATTCGTAAACCCTAGAATAGGAGAAAGTTGATTTTTTTGTCTTAGAGGATTTGATATATGTAAAAGTTTCTTTAAACAAGATTCAAGAAGGAAGTCATATTTATAAATATATTGCGGAGTTGCGGTTAGTCTTGGCGCTCTATAAAAGAGATTAAAACAAGTTATTCAGGTGTTGTCTGAGTCAAAACGTTGATTGTTATTGACAGAGCACTAGCAGCAGAAAGAATTCAAAATATACGAACAGCAGCAGTATTAATTAAATTAATGGACGCACTACCTGTGTCTAACGTCAGGGAATACATTATGTACATTTTTTTCACATGAACAAACTACTCGGCCAAGGCTGCGCTGGCTAACCCGTGATCGATAGCACTTAAAAGTTGATTCTTGAAAAATATCCAAAATCAGACATTCTAAGCTGTGCGTCCCACAGACGATTATGATTGACCTGAATGATGTTTTAGATGTACATAATAATGTATCTTTTTTTTTCTTTCTCGTAATAGTCTCAAGCGAGAGAGTTGATGCTAAATTTACCTGAAAGTGTGAGACACGATGGACTGAGCAATACATATTACAAATTTTGAGAGGATATTTGACTGTTTGGCTTATTTTAAAATGGCGTCAGTTAGTGAGACAAGACAAACTGCATATGTGTATTTAGTGCCTGCTTCTCGTGTATTTCTGATTTGTCGTTTCATTATTGTTCTTATACCAGTTTTCATAATATTGATAACAACACATACTCAGACACATTAATGACATATTGAAAAAAAAAATTGACCTTGAAAATTTTACTACTATAGTAGAAAAGTCATATGTGCTATAATAAGCTAAAAGTGTCAAATGATCTATATAAGAAATAAAGGCAGGAACTTAAAATCACGACTCCGAGAACACCTTAGACCAGTGATGCCCAAAGTACGGCCCGCGGGCCAGAACCGGCCCGCGACGTGGTTCCATCAGGCCCCCGAAACGTCGGCACAAAAAGTAGAAAATCCTCCACCCTTCAAAAAAGGTGAAAATGTATCTTTAACCTTCGTTATGGTCCTCACTTTTTCTGTGATGGATTGGTAACATGGCGTTTAACAAGTGTGCGTTTATGAGTTTATGAAATGGAACTATGAATGTTGAGTCTCCAAGAAAAAGTGAATGGATCTTTTTGTGAACATATGTCAACATATTTGTTTTGTAAAGAAAGTCTGACTGTTTAAAAAACAACATATACAGCGCCATTATAAAACAAACTCGAAGGCCTTCTTTTTTTGAGCCGCGTATAGAAGGCAGCTACAGTGTTGCTCACGTGTTAAGTAGAGAAATGAAGCCAATTTTAGACGCCTAAAAATGATATACTTTAAATATCCCATTAAATTTTTGTAAGTACTAGATCCAATCGTTTCAGAGGAATTTTTATTTCATTTTTGTTTTAATTTTTTTGTTTATGTGGCCCGCGGCACGCGTGTCGAAAGTTAAAATGGCCCGCAGGTCGAATTAGGTTGAGCATCGCTGCCTTGGACATATCAAAAATTTAGCAACTAAGCCTATCTCTTTAATTTCAACAACAGACATCGTACGGGTACCACTGATCTACTCGTCAGTGCTACACAACAATGTAATGTAATGTAAACACCCGTCTGCAAAAAAAAAAACTTTATTCCATTTCAGGCTACTTCCAACATCACGGGATCAACAACCAAATCAGTTTTATTGAATATGAGATAGGAAATAACACAACACCGTTTGCTCATTTACCTTTGTCTGATATCTCTACCCTTCCGATTTCTCACGCTTTTACACCGTTTTTGTACAATTTAGATGAGGTATATATGTTTTTTTTTTTCAACTTTAGAATATCTGTCAAAATTTGAGCTTCAGTTCACCATAGAAGGAACAACTGAGAGCTCTTCATGTGTAAAAGAGACGCTCGCTGAAGTAAACAACAAAACTCTAGACTGGCGATGTAATGATAATGTCTTGATAACATCTTTAACTTTATCTGGGAATCTGTCATCGTTATGTTCTTTTTATATTAGTGGAGGTAAGTGAACATCTATCTATATGTTTATCTTTCTATTTATCTATCTATTTATCTATCTATTTATCTATCTATTTATCTATCTATTTATCTATCTATTTATCTATCTATATTTATCTATATATGTTTATCTAAGTATCTATTTAAATATATTAGTATCTATTTATCTAGCTAGCTATCCAATTATTCAGGCATCTCTTGCCCAAGCAATCAAACTAAACAAAATAAATTATAACATTCATGTATAAAGTAAAAATATCTTGTGTACGTTGTTAGTGTAGAATCAATGACAGCTACGTGGTTGACTTTGTTTTATATTACATTCAAATAATAAAAAAAAAAAAATATATATTTTTATTGCGTCAAGTTTAGAATATTCAACCATGTAATTTTAATGGTGAGACGTGGTGGTCTAATAATTAAGCACTTGGTTTCCGAAACTGAGGTCGTGGGTTTGAATCCCAGTAAAAATGGCTTTTTAAATTTCGGGATTTTTAGGGCGCCCCTGAGTCCACCTAACTCTAATGAGTATGTGCTGGCCACAGAACACCCTGCTTGTTAATAGTTGGCCTAAAAAACAAATGACCTTGACATTATCTGCCGTATACATCGCAACGTCTGAAAGGGAAACTTTACTTTTTTTTAGTATTTTATTTGGTAGAGAGAGATTAAAAAAATGTAAGCTGCTTAAATCTTAGTCACGATGTAGTTTGTAGAGATCCACTAGTGTTGTATTTTATCACTTTCTGAGTAGTAGTTAGTTAGTCTAAGAAAAAGACTACTAAGATACAGTTAATACTATTTAATACCATTTAAATTTGTCCATCTACGAGATACGTGCCATGCCCATCGTAACTTTGTGACAATATATACACGTATATACCTAATACGAATTTATGCCAAGAGTAGTCTCTTTTGGAAAGGTGAGCAACCTAGCAAAATTGCCTAACGGAAACGATTTAAAGACGAATTAGGCGCAAATTTGCTGACAAAAAAGAGAGCACCTGGTGTCATGCAGAACGAGACAACCGGAGTTTACCTATAAAGGCTCGTTATACATTTTTGAGACCAAATTAAAATCCGCAGGCAAGGAAAGACGAAGACAACAGAAGAACTTCTACATCGACCACAGGCGGTCAATAATTAAGCCAGCGGTAGTTATACCAAGGTATAGAGGGCGCAGGTAGGTCTGCGTAGCAAAGGGAAATACAGCTTTTATAATATTGTATAATATTTGTGTTATTAAATCGGAATATGCATATTCGATTTTGAGATCTTCACATTATTTCTTTTTTCATGGGTATATTAATTTATCATGGTTGGATAGTACTTCTGCAATCAGAAATATACCAGATATATAAGAATCGGAGAGTAATTTTCTATAGTTCAACCCCACGTGGTCCAAGATGAGCACATTTCTCATTTCCTATGAACACAAAGATGTCTGTAAAGTCCAATCCTCGTTTTTAAAAGGCGGCCGCATAAGTGGCAGGGGTTATTTTGGTCATCTGCAGAACTGCGTTTGTGTGATGACAGAAATTCTCTTTGTGTTTTTTTTTTTTTTCTTTTACATAATAAGGTAGAAACATTGCATACAAACAGACTGCCTTTCAGTCGTCAGACTGGTCTTATAGTGGAATAGCTGACGTCGCTGTTGATGGAAACACTAACTCGAAATTCTATCAAAATAGCTGCACACATACTAAAGAAGACAGACACCCAACTTGGAACCTAACTTTACAGAGCAATTAAGTTATTAAACGAATCACCATTTACAATAGAGGTAGATATCCTATTTCCTTAAGTTTTTTCACGATGTGTTTTTATCTTACGAATAATTAACACTATTAAAACTTATAACCATCTGACCGAGCTTTGCTTGGTTAAATAATTTGTTAAAGAAAGATATTTACTTATTTTGGAAACATTTCGTAATTACATAATGAGCGATCGGGTAAAGACTCTTAATCCGAAGAGATGTTTTCGTTTTCTTTTAGATTTAAATGTCAATCTACAATGGCTATTAGAACAGAAAATGTCGCCTTACATAACACGCGTAAGACGTAACTATCTCATTTTTAAGGAACATCTGTATTTCATAAGATAAGATACATTCTAGAAAACCACAGCTTACGTCAAGTCCTTTAAGTAGGGACCCAAAACCGAAGCAAAAATCGCACTTTTCAAGAAATTGCGTAACATTTTTTTTGTTTTAGGCATTTTTCACCCTGCCATATCTTAAGGTATAAACATCCGATTACAGTAAAAATGGTACCGTTAGAAAGGTTATTTTAAGCCCTTTAATAACATATAGAACGTTTTTCCTGTAGGTTAAAAAATAAGGGTGATAATCCTTTACGCGTAACATCACCGTGCCGAATAATCGTGCTAGCGGCTGTGATCGTTTTATACCTTATTTGTTTTTTCGTAAAATGGGGAGTATGTCAACAAATGAATATTTTTTTTGAACATATGTATTTTATAGAAAAATGAACGAGCTTTACAATGGTACCAATATCTAATTGATTAACATTGTTTTTATATAAAGAAATTTAAAAAATAAAAAACAAAATGAAATTTCTTTACGATAAAGACATGTAATCGTTTAGTTAATGTCACCATTGAAAAGCCCGTCTATTTTTCTTTAAGAGTGTGTACATTTTATTTAAAAAACAAGCGTTGACATGCTCCCCATTTTAAACCGAACAAGACGCATAAAATAGCGATTTCGCCTGTGTGCGTAGTCTGCTATAATGTGCAAATATGCTCCTTAGCAACACACGAGTCGTTATAGAAAAAATATTTTTATTAAATCTACATCGTATAATTTGTGAGAAAAATGTCTGAGATGGGTCAATAAGATGTTAACCATTAGAGATTTATTGTTTTTTCACCTTCTTTTATTCCGAATATTAAAAAATAATTTATATTCCAACGTTAATGAAAGGTTAATGTGTAACAAATCTGTAAGTATTTTGTGTTTCTAAGGGGTCATGTCTTCGAAAGTAAACCTAATTTTTTTAAAAACGTATTTTGTAAAAGTGATTGATACAAATTAAAGAGGAGGGTTTACAGTTCATAAAAAAGTAATGGTTCAAGATATTTAATAAATAATTATAATTGTAATAAATGTATAGAAACGCATCACATATTGGCATTATCCGTTGCTAATATCAACAAATTGTGGCATCGAATGAAGCTATTCTAATATAGAGTAGATCTGGTCTTTTAACTAGATCTAGATCTATATTATATATACAAAATAGATAAAATATAAGACTAAATTAAATCTATTGACATCAGTACACAAAGATAAAGTCTTAATCTAGATTTAGACCTATTTCTCGAGTTCTAGACCTAGGGACTACAAATTAAATCTAGACCTAGAGTACGACTACGAGAGTTTTGACTTATCCATGTATAGATCTAGATATAGATCTAGAGGCTAGTCCTAGATCTAGATCTTGGTCTAGAGTCTAGATCTAATCTTGGTCTAAACATCTGGAACAAGGGTCCTTCACGTTATTCGTTAAAACTTAAAACCAAATAGCTTCTTTAAAAAGAAACCATCTTAGGCATAATAGCTTATATGACAGGCTATTTAGATCTACATTATAATACATATGATATATATATCAAGATCTAAGTCTAATTGTCTAAATAGATCTAGATGTAATTTTTAGATTTGAAATATCTTTTCGATGATTTTATTACCTCATTATACGGTACACTACTTCACTGTGAACTATCCCTTAGTCTGACGAACCGTAGGGGCACCGCACAATATCTATACTGTATGACTGTACGTCTTTGTCCACTCCTCTACGTCCTTTTCCCTAGAATCTCTTTTAATGACAGGTCAGAACATTCTTTTATATTGTCTTCCAATTGTTTTCCTAGGTCTAATATAAAAGATAAAGACTCTGATTAGTAACTAACTGCATTTAAAAAAATAATAATAATTCCCATTTCAAGAATAAAACCTCTAGGCTATATTAGTATTTTATTTTAATTTGATAGCTCAGACAGGTCCAAGAAAAGAATTTTTAATATCTAGAAAGATATCTATGTGTTTATGTTTTATAGTCTCTAGTTGCAATAAAAGATCTTCTTTTATTATTAATGAAGTAGCCCTAAGTCAATAGGTATTATATTTAGACTACTGATCACAGTTCAAAATTCTCAATATCACTATAAGCCTGTTTTGTAGACTTCAATTAACTAAATATCCACACAAAAAAACACCAAAAAGTAATTCATATTCATATTAATTCATTTTAATTCTTATTAAATTAAAAAATGGATTATGATGCTGTAATGAACTTAAGATCAGTAGATGAGTAGGTTTTATATGAACATATTTTTAAGACATCTAACTATTTATATTAATTATTGATTCTTTACAAGACAGTATTTTCCAATAAAACAATGATAAACTTAGGACCTAATTATTATATTATTTTTCAGAAAGTGTAGTTATAGCTGCATAAACTATTTTAAAAAACTTTAATATTTTTTTAAAGAAAAAAAGTGAAACTTTGACATCTAAAAGATTTAGGCTACATAAAAGTCTATAAGGTTGATCATGTTGAAGGAAAAAAGTGACTAAGCTGGATGTGTTGAAAGTTAAAATCATAATGAAATCTTAAATTGAGAAGAACATGGAAAGTAGCTAACTAAAATGAATCTTTCTATTTTGATCAACATGTCATTGAGATACTTGCTCTGATGCAAGTATTGTAAATACTAATGTTTCTCTTTTTCTGATAGGCAAACTTCTCACAGTTTGATGGCTGAGATTGTAATAACAACACATTAGCACTGGGATGTATTAATATTTTATATTAAATGTATTTAAATTTAAAATATACTTTAAAGGAGTTAATTTTAGTTAAAAATTTGTGAATTTTAGGAAAAAAAAGTTCAAGCTTGAAACTATATTTCTAGTTCATGCAACCTAATCAGTGTAAATTTGCTACAAAAAGATAATGAAAATAATGGCAAATATATGTGTTTCTATGGTAAAATTCAGTAGCCTGGGGAATTACAGTTTATATCCTATATTTTCATGTAGAATTCTTTGTTTAGACAGTGAATAAGCCAAAAACGATGTGTTTAGAATAGTTGAGCTTTACTGAAAAGAATTTACTGGTCATTACATTGCAGATATAAAAAAGTCTTGTTTAAAATTTTTTCTGCACACAAATTGAGTTCTGATTTTCAGTTTATCAAATCAGCTTATATAGTTAAAAGATTCAATAAGAAATAATAGAATAGCATTTAGCTGAATGGCTTTATAGATTATTATGTCAAGAAATCTAAGTAAATGTATGGACTGTATGTCTTTTTTTACCATCATTGGTTGGCAATACACTTACACAGGTCCCTATAAATAAATATATGTTTTTCAATATTATTATGGAAGAAGAGAGAATTATCTAAATTATGAACTGTAACTTGTTCTTATTGCTATACTGGTGTCATATTTTTAGCTCATTAAAGTTTAGCTTATTTTAGAGTTTTAGTAAACCATTGCATATTATTGTATAAGTAAAGCAAAATATTGAAATAAAATATTATTTAAAGTAGTTTATTCTTGTAGATCTATAAATTCCCCGCATTTCGACATATAGTACATTCATGTAGCATTTATAGCTTTTTTGTTACAAAATTTTAAAAATGCACATTTTTTGTGTTTTTTACCTCCCTTTTTGAAAAATGCCAAAAATGATAAAATGCAACATTCGGCACAAGTAAATTAACTCAAATAATTTTTTGACAAGCTTCAAAAAAATTGAGCGTGTTCTATGTGTGCACATGAATGTTTTTCCTAAGTTTCCTCTCTGAGGGCATTATAGTTTCTATTAAAATATCCTCCGAAAACACGGGTTTGGAAGGCCAAAAAAAATATCCAAAAAAACGCGTTTTTAAAAATGTGTAACTTTCTTAATATTTAAGCTACAGACATAAATTTGGTATCCTCGGTCTTAGAATCACGAGCTTTATCTAAATAAGTTAAAAAATAACCTGCGTGACCATTAAAAAAAATCGGTTTTGGGTCCCTACTTTAAGTAGCTTCTTTGCATAATATTATTGGACTATTATTGGCTTGGAAAAAAGTATTTTCCGTGTATCTTCTCAAATGATTACTTTCAGACATTAATACTGCAATCAGTATATTTATGAAACATGGGCTTTTTTTTTAGCGGCCTCCGAAGGGGGAATAGATGCTATTAGTTTCGTCTGGTCTGTCCGTCCCGTTTAGATCTCGTAAACTAGAAAAGATAAAAAAACATCCGTAATGATGATATTTTAGATCATTGAAATTTCTAATGCAAAAGTTAATTTTTCTTTATCTGAAAACAAAAAAAAAATATTTTTTAAAGTCAACTAGACTAGCATTTTTATCATAAAAATACGACATTTTTACAATCATTCACTATTAATAGTAACAAAACACGGGAGGCTATTTAGTAAGGGAAATGTCTACTTACCATAATTTTTACTTTTTTAAAACAACGGATTTAGATTTTTGTGAAAAAGAAATGTATTATTTTATGCAAAAGTTCTCTATAAACAACGCCAAACTATAACGACAGATTCCTGAAAGAATTTATTTACACACTTTGTTAACAACCATGACACATAAACATAATGTCAGCATTATAAACATTTTCATCTTTTTTTTTCTTACATAAATACAAAGTGCATAGTTTGTTTATGTGTACTAGGGGTGAAGTAAAGCTGAGTATATCGGCTACATAAGGTCTGAGAAATAGACAATACTACCTCTAACTACCTCGAAATATTTTTTTTTTAAAAAGAAAACATTACAAGTGTCATTGTCAATATACAATTAAATCCCCTCAAACATCAAGTAGATTGTATAGAGTAAGAATAAAGAAAAGTAAACAAAATGTCATATTAATAAAAGAAATGTACTATTTACAGTTGTCTTACCATTTAATTTAATTAACTTTTTAAAGCAAAAGTGTGAAACTTTCTGAAAGTGTGATACGAAAATAAAGCCAAGAACAAATATTGTAACAATGAGAGGAAAAAAGTACGGTACATCATGCCGCACAATATGCAAATGAATGTAAATAAGAAACAGCCAGACTTCAGCCAGTCTTCTTTATGTGCCTTTCTCAACTGATCAGCATTCATATTTGGTGTTTGGTAATGCAGGGCTTTGGTAACTCATCATGGCAATTCGTAGGTTGAAAACTAACTGACTGTGCACATAGAGTGGATCAAATGGGTTGTCGACATAGGGTTGGTAAGCCTAGGAATAGAATAAAATGTCCCTGGGATTGAAAGAGGACAAAAACACTGGATACGGAGCTATTATCCTAAGAATGTAGGGCTTAAAATACGCCATGAAAGGAGTCAATTGTTCTGAGGATGTTATGGTGGTAAGCTGCCCCACCAAAATACTTGTACTGTCAGACGTCACCTTGTTTCTTCACTATTTCTGTTTTTTTCTGATGGCAACGTTGATGTTAACGGTAGCAAGAGTTGGTAGCATCTTTCTGTTGGTGTTGTAGGCATTAACCAGAAATGCACATAGTCTCATACTTCCAAAAATGTTCTTCCCACACAAAGAAGATTACATGTAGTTGGGTAAAGAAATTTTGACGATGCTCAGAAATCTGATTAAATGTAATGGGGTAAAAACACTGGGGGTGGTGAGGATCTGTTAATAATCTGTTCATTTGTAGTACTGTTTTCAAACTTGAGGCACGTCATATGAATCAAGAGTGACTCAAAGGTGAAACAAAAAAGTAATGCCAGTTGTTAAGGAAGCAAAAATGCTAGATAATATTAACAGAATCAGCGAGGAAAATATGGAAGACGTTAGTTTCTAAGAAGAAGGCAGGAGGCTGAAAAAGTTAACGCTTATAACGCAGAAGCTTGTTAACCAATGAACATGAAATAATGATCAAGAAAAAACAAAACGCTACGAGGCGGTATTTTTATTTTTTTTTTAATGTTAAAAGACTAAAAAAGATTGAAAATAAAAGCGTTGCATTGATAGACTTTTATTAATTTAAGCGGGTTATTAGTCGTCCATCCAGGGAATTTTATGAAAAACGTGACAACTGTTTCAAGCGGGACAAAGATAGGACGTCTTAACACCTCTTAGTTTTATATTGATGTAGAATTTGACTTTGCAATTTGTATTGGTATGAAAAAATGGACCTAGATTTTGTATCATGCCAATAATAACATTATTTTCTTTTTATAGATGATCATCATGGAGTAAGATTGCAAGGTTTTGTTATTAATACTTACAATGAAAATAGAAACAGGATTGGATTCTATGAAGATAGCAGTGGTTTAGATAATGTTCTTATCTATTTCATTAATTTAAATGGTAATGTGATTAACAGTGTAGACTTTATTTCAATACGTCTTCATGGAAAAAGGGAAATACTCACCTTGTGTGAGGTGGAGGCATATGGAGGTCAGTAAAGAGATAAGATATTAGATATTAAACAAGCACTACTAATGTCATGATGCTTGTCATTTAAAAAAATCATTTTCACTATTTTAAATCTAGAGTTTTTTTCTTATCGTTTATTCTCAAAACGAAAATATATAGCCAATATTTTTTTTCGGATTTCCCTCCTTTCCT
>JADKLZ010078766.1:24532-35421 GCA_021533235.1 Biomphalaria straminea
GATAGCAGTACGAAGCAGTTGCTGGACAGTTTTGTTACAGAGAGGGATAGATGTAGTCCAGTCCAGATAGAGACAGTTAGGACTGGTGTTAAGAAGAAGGTTTTGAAAATGTAGCATTTACGCGCTGTATTAGATGTTCTGTTGTGTTAGTTAGGCAGTTGTATTGTTTAAGCATTTGTAGATAGTGGAGCCAATTGTGTCGTATTGGCTGTGGTGTTGTGTGTTTGTCATTAAACCGCCACTGTTATTCATGAAGCTCATGTTGAGTTCTTGTATTAGATATGTTGTATTTATGTTAAGCAGTGTTTGCAGAAGGCCTGATTAGAGAAGTTCGTTACAATATTGTTATAAACCTAATGGTGACACAGATGGGGGTAGTGGTATGCGTGTAGACAGTCGACGCAAATCGCCACAGGCCATCGTTAGACGAGAGGTAAAGCGGGACGAGTTACGACGGTCAGCCGAGACGAGTCTCAACATCACGGTTCAGGAAAGATCGGCGTCGTGAACAGAGTTCGGGAGCTTTACGAGAATTGTAGTCATCTGACCATCCAGAAACGTCGAGGGGCGTTCTGTCCGGTTCAAGAAGGCCAGCAGGGACCCTATATAAAGAGCAAAGGTGTCGCAGTCAAGACGGTTCAGAAAGGGTTCAGTGGTGTGGTTCTGTACGGAGCATTAAGAGAGTTCAGTGCGGTGTACTGTCAAGTAATGTTGAGACGGCTGGCGTCTTGATCTTCGTCTGCGATCGAGTCCGACACAACGAGCCCAAGTGTGTGAAGTCAATCCTGAACTGTTGAACCCAGTACAAGCCCGGAACGAGACGTAGAGATCAGTGCAAGAGTTGATACGGCTGTACGGTGTTAACAGAGACATTTGTACAGCATGTGCTACGTTTTAACAATTGTACAATTTCGGCTGTTATTTATTGATATTAAACTATTACGTTATTTCGGAGTCCGGAATTGTCAAGTTCTTAAGTTGGTGGTGTATTGTGTAGTTTGCAGAGAACCTGAACTATGTTTCATAAAAATATGTAGAGTTTTATGTATATTTCATCAACTTCATCATCAAACTCAATTAGAGTTAAGATTCGAGAGGTTTAAATCCTTTCTTACAACAGCCCTGTACAAAAATTCATCTGTTTTGTCATCATACAGTTTGAGAATTTGTGGTTTTCAAGAGTTGTCATGATGGTTATTAAATAAGTTTCCAACACCAATCAAACACGACATGACTTACGCTGGCTTAAAAACCTGAATTAAACTTTAATAAAAAAAAAATAAAGCGGAACTATATTCAAAAATTATTTTTATCATTGTAAAGTCCCTTTTGTGACTTTTGATTGTGCTATATTAATATAATTAGAGTTGACTTGTTTTAACTGAGTTGTTCTACTTTTTATCTTGTAAGTCTACAACGTAATAACACAGTACAATAGTGATTAATAGATACGAGTTAAACTCCACTGATAGAAGACTTTAGTTTGTAACACAAATAAATTACAAATATGCTGGAAAATTCAACCTTTAAAATAGATAAGAACAAACATATAATTCAATAGAATATTGTAAGTACACCATCAATATCAAATCTATGAATCAATTACGTCAGACATTATTACAGAAGAGAAATAATATGTACCTCCTTTCTTTGCTGGAGGTGAAAGTTAGCTTAGAGAGTTGGAGAGACTCGCCCAGAACCGAGATGCCTGGAGAAAGCTGGTTGTTGGCATATGCCCCAGTAGGGACCACAGGCTGAGATGAGATGAAAGTTAGCTGAGGTACTTTTTACCACGTCGTCAGTTACTGCTAAAAGCACGAGAAAAATTGGTGACAATGAAATCACTTCTTGTCTATATGAGTCTCAAACTGTTCTTGTGTGACTGTCATATATCGGACACAAATTTTAAGGATGAAAAAAAAGAAAGGGAACACGACTTAAGCACTTCTCGTACCGGAAGTCTGATTAAAAATTTTCTATTAAACTGAACAACAAATATATTTAAGAAAGAATATTACAGAGTGTCACAAGACCTTTCCTATCGTCAAGGTGCCATATGTAACAATATCTCTTCTATTAATGATGAATGAAGACTTCGCCAACTTTATCTTGAGATGTAATAATAAAGTTGCTGTCCGATAGGAGAGTATACTTGTGATTGCCGGGGAGTCTAACTTGAACACGTGGTTGATGACAAGCAATTTGATTCAAATCTTGTAGATGAATTAATTGAATAAATGTAGATCTAGAATTCACAATAAAGACTTTCTTGTAGAAAACAATATTCAGGAACTTTATTTGAACAAAACGTAAGTACAACTTATGTACAATGTAGATCAAATAATATGAAATAAAATCACAAAGGCTTATTAAACAGAGCTCTAACAAAGCATGACCCGCTCCTATGAATTTACTTCTCTCACTGATTAATTCGCGCTCAGACTCCAATGCTCTAGGCGGAAGTCAGGTGACTTCTTCTTTTAAAACAACCAATAGAATCAAATCTTCCAGATCGAGCCAAGCTTTTCTTGGAATAACTATAAATAACTTCGTCAGCAAAGAGGATTGACCTTTGACTTGTGCAAACTAACAAATACATAATTTGTTTATGTGACACAGAGCATTCAAAGTCTTATAAAAGTCTTATCTCATCAAAAAAAATATTTCTTTCTTATTTTTTCCGCTTTAAGATGTACCAATATATATATATATATATATATAAATATGCATTGCCCTTCAAAGTTCCGTGTGAGATGTAAGCCTATGTGGGATGTTGTTGTTTTTTTTTGCAATGTAATTTTTTGGAAAGTGAATAAAAATATACATTAACGATAAGTAAAAACATTCATTGCACATTAATATCGGAACCATTGAATATTCATTAACCAAAAATACAATCACAAGCATATTTCGCACTTAGCAATATGCACTTCAGAAATTTTTATAAAAAATATTTGGTATTATTTCATGTATTTATATCTAAACAATGACAGCAGTCAGAAATGGATACATTTGCTAATGTATCTTACACTTTCTAAAACTAAAATTTTAATGTACTTTAATTAAATTTCTTGTTTCATTACAATTGAAAGTTAGACACGCATGCACGAACCATACCACCTATGCTTATACCATTCTGTTCGGCTTGTGGGCTCTAGTATCCCTCAGAATAAAATACCTTTCTTTACCCCTCTTATAGTTCAATTCGAAATGAATACCACCTTTTTACAATATTAAAACTCACACATTTTTCTGACCATTTTAAGCGGCAAAATAAACCGTTAAAGTCATTTGCTTTAAAGGAAGATACACTCCTAGAATATTTAAGAAACACCCTTGCATTTCTAAAAGAGAAAATAAAAGCTATGATATACATTTTTTCAAAGATAGACAATTTTTAACACATTAAAATATTATATGCTTACAGTTTGCTTTAAGGATCGATGGGGCATCAACTGTAGCAATAAATGTAATCAGAATTGTTACAATTCAACATGTGATTCATTAACTGGACATTGTGATCAAGGATGTCTGTCTGGATATCAATTGCCTGATTGCACAAGAGGTAGAAAATAATAATGATATCAAAGTAATTTCCATCAAATTTAAACAACTCTGCTTTAGCCTTTTAAATTTTGGTAACATTGTTATGCTACTTATATTGTGTGTTCTCCTACTTGTTTCTCTTTTTTTTGTAATGCTTATAGTCCTTCGGCGTATGAAATGCATTTCTCATAACTAACGAATGTTTAAAGTTCGAATTTTTTCATATTCATATTATTTTATGTATTTTATGTAAGTAGATTTTTAAAAAAGAGAGGTATTAAGAAAGACGATCAACAGATCGTAAGTGGTGCCACAAACGTTTAACAGATAGGTGAAGATGAATAAAAAATATATTGTATTTACATAGATATATATCAAAATAAGTATATAACTGCTGGCGACGCGGATTGGGGTAATCGTGTGTGTGGAGTCAGCTGACACAAATGTCACCTGTCAGCACTAGTCGAGTAGTAAACCGTGAGCAATGACCAGTGGCGACATTTCAGAAAACATTTTTGTTATAAAAACTACCCAGTCACGTAATCCTAGTTTCAATCCATTGCTACTGCAATAGCCATAGAAATTGACAGTCTGCTTTGAAACAAAAAGGAAAATAGAAAGGTGGGTTTGTAAAGCATTCTCTGTTTTAAAGGTTGTCATAGCCAGGAATTGTCAATGGGGATAAGATCCCATTGTCTATGAAATACTACTAAAGGCATGCGACTCAGATAGCTTCTGACAACTAAGTCAGGCATCTAGCCTGCTCGTTTGACTTAGATAAGGAGCCCGGCGAAACTGCTCTAGCTAACACGTAAAGTACTGAAGGCGGATACATGGCGCAACAAAACAGTGAGCTTCAGGCAGAAGGAGCTTATATGCTAGTTATACTCTTATGAACATTGAAGATTGTCTAGTTATCCATTAGTCCTGCAGCCTCATCCTATTTCATGTTTGTATTTACTAAGAGTTAGAAGGCGAATTATCAATAAAATAAATTCAGCTTTTTCCATTAGTTCAACTAAAATATATTTCCCTTGTTTATCATACTAAAGGAAATTATTAATCATCAATAGTTAATTAACTAATTGGCCAATTTTATTTTCCATAAATTGATTCTTGTTATTAGGTAAAAACATAATTGTGAAAAATATTTCAGCTTGTTCCGAGATTGGGGTTTGGGTTAGACAGATTGAGTTAATATAAAGCTTATTAATAAAATCACAAGTTCTTAACATTTGGATTTAATTACAACATATTTTAAAGCTTTTAAATTTAAATACGAAACAATTAAATTATCAAGCTAATAAAATAAATCCTGTTTAAAAATAGTTATGACTTTGCTTGTAAGTGTATTGCTAAACTTTCATTTCACTATGTCTATTTTCAGAATGCACAAACGGACAATGGGGCGTGAACTGTAGTAGTACATGTAACAAGAACTGTTACGATAACTTATGTAACCCTAAAGAGGGCAGCTGTAACTCTGGTTGTATTGAAGGATTTCAACCTCCAAGCTGCACACAAGGTAACTTTGTAAATTATTATTCTGTCTTTGAGTATAGTTGAACTCCTGGGGGTGCCTAAGGGGTTCGAGAGCATCTTCATTGCACTGTTCGGAGTTGTTAAATAACTCTCACAACCAGGCGCTGTTCTTCGTGGAGCTGTTAGTTAAATGGCGTGTCCCGCACAGTTAGCCTGGTATAGAAAAAGAAACTGGCGGAAGTCTTAGTATGCGTGGCCTCTTGCCGCGAGTCTGACCCACCTGCAAGATAAAACAGTGTACACTGTTCTCATTCAGGCCGGTGATATGGAGCTCTTGTTAACTTTTGCTAGCATAGAGTTCCAAGAGCCGAAGGCTCAACTCTACCTGACAGTTGAAGAAACATAGGTGTAAAGAAACATTACTTTTACAGTATTTAGAAATATAGTCTAATGAATCTTTTTATGTTAACGATTAATGTAATTCAATTCGAACTAGCCGACCAGTGACGTAGCATACGCCGCTATTTTGTGATGCTATTGTCCAAGACTGACAACATGTTTTCTTAAATAGACAGGCATATATTTTGAACGTTTGGCGTTGTCCTTTTTTAAATTGTAAATGTAAAGGCTTATCTAACAGGGGATTGTCAGCGTGTAAAGGTTAGAGAGTAGGCGTGCGTGCTGACGCCCCGCATGGCTAGGCGAAGATGATAATTGTAATTCTATATTTAGATGATAGAACTCTGTATTTCACTTATAGCTCAAACTCATTGATAGAATATTTTTTTGAAGCTCCACTCATGTACTTTGCAGTTTAAAAAACAGATTCAACAAATTGCTATGAAACATATTGTTAGTATTTCTCTTTGTTTTGGCTAAATGTACAGGTAGACACACACACACACACACACACACACACACTGCGAAGAACTTGACAACTCAACTTTCAGCTTCATATAACTTTATCGGCTATTAGCTCTAGCTATTCGTCACTGTATCAAGAAGTCTAGATGACTGAATAATATCTGATAGTTTACAGTTCACTTTACTTTGTTGCAATGCATCTCTTCTCAACTTGCCATATTTCGCTCTACTCAACTGTTCAAATTCGTATTCAACTTCTAGAAAATCAGAGCCTTACACGTTTTGCTTCGACTGTATCGACTCTAACGACTTAAGTCCACTGTAGTTCTTTGTATAGATTTTAACAACTCTAGTCCACTTCCAGTTTACTCTACCCTAGTTAACTAGTGTTTAATCATACACATCCCTTCTACTGTCCCGCATTGTAGACGACTCTACCGACGACTCTTTGCATTGACTCTTTGGCTTATGTTGTGTCCTTAATACCTTCTTCAATGTTGCAAGAAAATTGTTATTACCTTTTGGAACATCACTTGGCGACCAGTCATATCCAGTCATTGTTTATAATTGTACATTCCAAGAGAACTCTCGCTGCTGTAAGTAACGACGTCTTCCTGTCACTCTTCATTTGTAACTGCATTACTAGACTATTTTGAAAATAATATGGGCGGTTTGTAATATCAAAAAAGCTATACATGTACCATTTTAACATCAATGAAAGGCTACACATTAATCTCATAGACTGAAAAAGTTAAAGCATAGCAATATAAATCACTATTATATCTACAACCAAATCATGGTTATGTGACATCTGCTTCGTTAAATTTTATCAGGCAATATGCTGAATGTACAAATTTTGGGTAAGTCGAGTGGCTAAGGGAATAAGCGCTTTACTGGTAAGCATGGTTGAGTGGCTAAGTATGCTTGAACTTAGATTGGCTTGGCTGTCTATGAAGTATGTTCGAGTTTTGGCGCCCGACTCGAGCAGAGTGTGTTAACTGTGCTCTTAAATGCAACACAGAAAACCTTCTCCCAGATACTTCACCACTGGTCCACCAATGAGATTGGACCATTGCACTCTGAGCATAATATAAACTTGAAATTAGCGCTATAGAATTGTATTATTACTTCTAAACCTAAATGTCATGGGTTTGAATTTACACAATTCTAATGGATACCTGACTTTAATTGGGGAAGTAGACTTGGTTTATCATTGTGCTGGCCACAAAAAACTTTGCTCGTAAACATCGTTGTCCAAATAAACAGATTACCTTAACATTATCAGCCTTAAAGATCGCATGATCTGAAAAAAAGGTATTTACTTTTTTACTTATATAAGCATATTCTTACATACAGCGTTAAAATACAAAAATAAGTAAAAGAAATAACTTACAATTAAGATATTAATCAATACTAATGCGTTAAAATGATTTTTTGTTATTCGGTATGTGACAGAATGTGTTCAAGGAACATACGGAAGAAACTGTTCATCTAATTGTTCAAGTCTCTGTGTTGATGTTGAATGCGACCCCATAAAAGGAGCATGCAATAAATGCCCTTGTGGTTATGAGGGGCACAATTGTGATATAAGTAGGTATACTAGTTAAGAGAGTAGGTTAGTTTAGTTAGATAAATATATTGTGTATAGTTTTTAGCGACGGTAGAAGAAGTGACGTAGAGAGACAGACTAATGACGTAGTAGACTTAGAGCGACAAGGAGAGCAATATGGCGATAGGTTAAAAGTAGCCTGTGTTTTGAGTTAGGAATAGCGACGTTTTTAAAGAAGACTGTACGGATTTCCCAGAAGTTAATAAAGTGCCATTTGTAGAACTGAAAGTCGTTGTCAACTATATTATATTATGGATGTTTTGTATATATGTATATGTAAAAATCGCTTTTTTATTTCTCCCCCCCCCCCCCCGAAAAAAAAAAGAATCAATCTCTAGACAGAAATACATATTTGGTAATAGCTTTTTAAACATTCATCAAATTTTTATAATAATATATTTAATTTGGAGATCTTACACTTAACTAGCGGACGCACTGACCGACAGACTTTGTAAATCTAATATTGTCTTTTACACTTTCGGATTACGATTAGAATATGTGACATGTTGTGTTTAATATTTAATGAGCACTTTTTTATTTGAAAGAAGGAGGAGGCGGTGGCTGAACTGGTTAAGCGATACGCTTCCAAACCTTGGGTGATGGGTTTGAATTTCGTTGATTTGGAATTTCACGATTTTTGCGGGGTCAATGACTCTACCTTTCTCTAATACCTGTTTTTAGTTGGGGGAAAATAAAAGCTATATAAGCCCGAGAAACAAATGAACTTTACATCATCTTCCTCATACATTGCAAAGACTAAAAGTGAGACTTTTACTCACTTTTAAAACATAGCATTTTTTTTTCTCTTTTTAAATTGGTCGATGAAGATACTATTTACATCCAAATTAGCAAAATTGTACAGGTATTTAAAAAAAAGTTTATTAAAGGAAAGATCTTTTATTTACAGCTATATGATTCAATATTGTAAGAAATATATCACTTTTTCTGGAAAACAAACAAAATTAATCGTTAACCACTATTCAGTTACTAATTTGTTATTTTGTTACATTGATTTATATTTTGTTATGATACATAACCACTAATAGAAATGATAGGCATTATTCGACAATACGATGTGGGATAAATAACGTGTTCAATATTTTGTATCAGACAGACATAATTCACTGTAAAAACATAGCTTCTATAAAAACAGCCAACCTAATTCAATCTGCAGGCCATTTTAATTTCCAATACTAGTGTCGCGGGCCACATGATGGAAAAGATACAAAAACTAAAATGAAATTGATCTGAAACTATTTTCTTTCAAGCCCGAAGATCTAGTACTTACAATGAATTATTGGGATATTTGAATGTTCTCTTTACACTTAAAACAAATTGCGTATGTTTTGTTTATATTTAGTTGTTCTTGTTTTTGAAAAACAGCCACAGTTTTTTTTTTTTTTTACACCAACAGGTTGGCTAGCTAGCAATGTTATCTTTTATAAAAAAAAAATGGAAAAATCGGTTTACTTTTCTAGTAGATTCTATAGTCCTATTTCATCAACGCACAGGCACAAATGTAAAATGCCTTGGTAATAATCCATTAGAAAAAAAGTAAGACACAACGTAGATAAGGACACATTTTGAACATTTTTTACAGGAGAGAGGGGATTTTCTATATTTTGTACCAACTTTTCGGTGGGCCTTGGGGGCGCGGTGGTCGAATGGTTAAGCGCTCGGCTTCCGAACCTGAGGTCCTGGGTTCGAATCCCGGTGAAGACTTGGATTTTGAATTTCGGGATTTTTAGGGCGCCCCTGAGTCCACCCAACTCTAATGGGTACCTGACTTTAGTTGGGGAAAGTAAAGGCGGTTGGTCGTTGTGTTGGCCACATAACACCCTGCTCGTTAACCGTCGGCCAAAGAAACAGATGACCTTAACATCATCTGCCCCATAGATCGCAAGGTCTGAAGGGGATACTTTTTTTTTTACTTTCGGTGGGCCGGATGGAAACACGTTTGGGGCCGAATTGGAACCACGGGACGTATTTTGGGCATCACTGATAAAAACAAAGTTCAAAGGCATAACCCAATGCTTGGCTACCTAGAAGGGGGCTCGAGGTTCGACACCCGACTCGGGCAGAGTTGTGTTTACTGAGCGCCCAAAGGCAGTTCGGGAAACCAACTCCTAGATACCCCCTCCCCCCCCCCCCACTGGTCCACAAATGAGATTGGACCAAAGCGCTCTGAGCATGCTGTAAGCATGAAAGTAGCGCTATATAAAAGCTATAATAATAATAATAATAATGTAAAATTGTTTTCTTATTTTGTTACTGTTTATATTGTTGTTTTTACACAGAAATGTTTAGTGTTGAACTGAACAGTTTTGGAATAGGATTCGTAGCAGGAACTGGAGTTCTTGTTTTAGTCACCATTGTCTTACTGCTTAATAAGACTTTGGTTTTCCATTGGAGACGAAGGACAGTGTCTTTTGCTGTTCCAACGAATCTGCAACTTAAAGAGTGTTCTAATTATGACTATGTTACAGAAACAGGTGACGTCGTTATTATTATAAGTTCGTTTTGTACATTGTTGTGTGATCTTATACTTAAGTTTACAAGACTTTGAATGAGTATTTCTTTAAGCGGCTGCCGTGTCTAGCCTGAATAATGTAAAAAATAAAAAAAAAAAAAAAACTAAGCTGTGGTGTCTTTAGACTTTATCCATCCATTTATCACAGTGGCACTACAGACCATGGATGGTTCTGGCCTGCTTTAACATATAATCTTCGTATAAGATTTCTCCTGTGCTTGTCGTCTACACGCCCAAACGTTAAGATTTTCTAGATCTGCCTGTTAAGACTTCACTATAGTTCAAGTACATTCTTTATACATTAATCGATAAGCAACGTTTAGATTTCATTTTATCTTAACATAGATGGAATACTAGTACTAAAAACAGGGGTAATGGGTTTGAATCCTGATAATAATTTGAATTTAAAATTTAGAGATTTTTAACACTCCGTTACAGCTAATGGGTACCTGTCATTAGTTCTGGGATAAGAACAAGATAACAGAAACAAATGACCTTGTGTGTCCTCTGCCCAATAGTTAGCGAGGTCTTAAAAAAGTAACTTAATGTATAAGTCTGAGATAAAATCGTAAGAGAGAACAAAATAAAAAGTACTTTGTACTAAAACAAGTCCTATATAAAAGTATATCAATTAGTTTGAAAAAGTCATAAAATTAATTTTGTAATAGATACAAGAAAAAGAGTTTCCCTTTCTAACTTTGTGGTCTATAGGACTCTCTAGGGCAGGCGATGGAGGTTAACGAGGGTGACATATAACAGGCAGAACTTTTCCGCAACTAATGTCAGGTACCCATTACAGCTGGGTAGACCAAGAGATGCCCCAACTAATGTCAGGTACCCATTACAGCTGGGTAGACC
>JADKLZ010078766.1:53189-73092 GCA_021533235.1 Biomphalaria straminea
CTATCTATCTATCTATCTATCTATCTATCTATCTATCTATCTATCTATCTATCTATCTATCTATCTATCTATCTATCTATCTATCTCTTTATATATACATATATATATACCCCACTATCTATCTATATAATGGGCGAAATAGATTAAAATTTAATGGATATATAAATACTTGGTATATATCATCAACAAAACTTATAAATTCGTATTCAAATTGTGTGATTTAGTTACTAAAATGTGTCTATCTAGCAATTTATCTATTTACCTATCTATCTATCTATTTATCTATCTATTTATCTATCTATGTTTCTGTGTATCTATATCTATCTAACCCACCATCTAATAAATAACAAAGACAAATTAAGTATATACCAGGGGTGTGCAACCTTTTTGTGATGAGGGCCGCTTTGAAACAAATTTGGAAATGGAGGGCCGCATCAATAGACTTACAATTTAGAAAATTACGCTAGCTGTGCTTAGTTTCTTGTAATTCATATTTATATATATACGTTCACTTTTTTTTACACTCCCTATTGAGGAATTACAACAAGGGTTACCCATTTCAGAAAGCATTTTTACGATTTAAAAAACGCCATTATTTTTGTTGTTTTTTTTCGCATCAAAACACTTCACCGCAAATATACAGCTCTACATAATTTTAAGTATTTTACTTTTACACTCAGACTCAAGCGTAATGTTCCTAATGTTCCGGAACTGTGGAACTAGCCTACTAGTTGTTATCATTGTGACTGCTTTCAAATAATGCTCATAATGTTGACTCACCATCAACCTGCGATTATGTTTAATTAGTTTCGAAAGAAGAAATGTTTGTTCACTGATATCTCTGTATTCTAATGACGTAAACGTTTAGCAGACATTTTTTAAAGTGTTAAAATGCAGCTTCCAGCAGCCATATAGCTCTCGAGGAATTACTGGAATTTTTCTTTCAGGTCATACTTTGCTTACAATTATGACCTCTGGAGCTGAATCCTGTTATGTGCTAAATGATGAGCTGATGGTATTGAAAACTGGTCCTTGACGTCTTTAAATTTGCTTTTACAAATCCACAATTTAGGAATCTCAAGAAGTCTTTGAACTGTTTCACTAGAAAAAGTTTCACCTGTCAGCAATGAGAAATCCTTGTTTGAAAAGTTTTAACATGCACTTACATTTCATAAGCAAGCAACCCATTAAAATTGTATTTATGAAAACAATGAAATTAGTCTTCTTTTCAATAGAAATATTATTAACAAATTAGTCAGAAATATTAGTAACTAAAACATTCAACGAACACACACATTTCTTCCTTGAGATTTATTCTCATAATCTTGCCCATTACAACCAGCGGAAATATTAAAATCTTTTGCTTCAAGATCTAATACTTTTCGGATCTGGCTTCGGTTACAACCTCTAGCTCTGGTATAATTACTACTAAAAAAGAGGAATAAATCTGATAATATTTTATGCAGCTTTGTGCGAACTTTCCTGTTTAGAGTTATCATGTTCCAAGCTACCCAAAATGTGCGGCATTTTACGCCTCGAAAGACGATCTTTTCCCTTTCCCAACTTCTGTCCAAAAGATGCGTGAAGCGTCTAGGATAGTAGCTTTACTTGCTGCATCTGTGGAAGGAGAGCAAATTTTGTAAGTCTCTCTTGTCAGTACATAGCCTCTCCACAGCAAGTCCTATGCAAGTATACCCAACACTCATAGATTGTGTTTTAGACTAAGTGTATTGAAGTATAGACAATTAGCTTAATCTTCGTTGACGTGAAACTTTTGATGAGATTGATATATTTAAAAGTATATTTGCATAAGTCTACTGTGTGCACACCTGATTTCTGTAAGTGACCTCGGGCAGCATAAAACAATCAAAAGTGCCGCATGTGGACCGCAGGTCGTAATTTGCCCAGCCCTGGTATATACCATTAACATAACTAATAAATTTGTATACAATTTATGTGATTTCGCTACTACAATGTGTCTATATATGTATCTATCTATCTATCTATTTATCTATCTACCTATCTATCTATCTATCTCTCTATCTATCTATTTATCTATCTATCTATCTATCTATCTATCTATCTATTTATCTATCCATCTATCTATCTATCTTTCTATCTATATCTATTTATCTATATTTTTATCTATCTATGTATCTATCTATCTATCCAATCATGCCTCAATCAAACAAATTAATCGAAATAAATTCTACTATTCAGATAGCGTTTGAATATCTTAATATACGGTTAGTGAAGAATCTATGACAGCTAAGTCGACTGCTTTGTTTTATCAATGGCGTACCGAGGGTGACAGGCGCACGGGGCGGCATAGTCTGTTGGCGCCCCCCCCCCCCATTAGTATTAATCTATGTTTGCTTAAAACAATAACCAATCAATATATTAAAAATTTTATTGTAAACAAAATTAATAAACAATCGGAAGCAGCATTAGCCATTTCTTATAAAACTACTTTTCGTGATCTTGCACTAGCAAAGTTGTCAATAACATCATTAAAATTAATTGTTTCGACCAGCTCCTTTTCTATGCTTTAGAAAACCAAGTCTGACAGACGCTCCTGACCCATTGAAGCTCTCAAATATGTTAAAATGATTTTTAGTTTACTAAAAGAACGCGCACAGCTAGCAACTGACACAAAGATTGTCAGCATAATTTGCAAAGCAATTCGCAAGTTTGGAAATATGTCATTGCCATATGAAATAATAAATAAAAGTACTTGTAATGGGCTGCTTGGGGTAGCATCTGGCCTGGTTTTCAGCAACATACTGCAGTCACTGATTTCTACGAACAGTTCAGTTCCATCGATATCAGTTTTATAAAAGTCAGCCAGCGTAGCACAGTGCTGTTGAATATCATCAAAGGTATCATTAGGAAACAATTTGCTAATGTCGAATAGAAATCCAAACTTTTCATCTAACGTCTTCAGACGACCAAATCGTGTTGTGATCTCCTGGATTAGTCTATCAATAACTGATTTCATAATGCGAGTTATTTCTTCAACCGCACCGAGTCCTGCATCACGAGCATTTTTTCCAGGCATCTGTTTTCGACGTTTAATTCTTCCTTCTATCCTAATTCCCAATTTTTCACACAGAACTTTAGCTGCATTGACTGCAGTGATGCAAACATCTTCTCGAATGCTACTTAGCCGTTACTGCAGTCCTTCTAAATCCAGTGCTGCGTCACGGAAATTCATTGATGGATCTTGCAGTCGTTTTTGAATCCGGTCAATTTTTAACAAAACTGCATGCTAGAAATCAAGTATAGTGATGGAATTGAAATTCACCACATTTTAAAGCAAACTGTATGCATCATTCTGAGTCTCACAAGTTTGAGTACCGTCTTCATACAGGTTTTCTAACAGCTGTAAAAATCCATCAAACTGTTCGTGGATTGCATTCACCGCATCTTGTCTTGCACTCCAGCGTGTTGGAAATTCTCTCTTCAATGTAATTCCAAGCAATTCTTTCATTTTCTCCGATCGAACAGTCAACTGTACCAAAAAATGTAACAACAACTGGATCCAGTTTTGCAGCATGAAATCCAGCTAAATTTAAGCTATGGTTGTTACAATTAACAAACGATTCTTGAGGATTTCGAATGGCAATTCTTTGTTGGAGTCCGGACAGTTCTCCTGCCATTACAGCTGCATTATCATAACACTGAGATCGACAGTCAGCTATAGGAAGGCTGTCTGCTTGCAACTGTTCAACAATAACATTTTCTAGTGTTGCTGCATGTTTTGCATGAAGCTGAATTAAAACCAAGAAAAGATTCTTTGATGGTCACTTTTTTTGGTTTTGAAATTAACATCAACAAACCTAATAACTTCTGATAACTGTTCCCGGTGTGCTAGATCAGGTGTTGAATCTAGCAGTAGTCCATAATATTTGTTTCGTTGAATGCATAGGGAATTTGACATATTTTACCGTACAAATCTAGCAAAACATTAACGACACTGATAGCCTATTCATGGGTGCTCTCCCCTAGTTTATATAGAGCGTGTAATACCCATTTTGCGCCCCCTACTCTCCGGCGCCCGGGGTGGATGCCCCCTCCGCCCCCCCCTCGGTACGCTTTTGTGTTTTATATTACACTAGACAGATATTACCCGCTGCCCGCGGGTCTTAATTTGCGTATTGCTGATGTAGTCAGTGATATAGTGCATTAGAAATAATTAAAGAAAATAATAATGTTTAAAGTAAAGCGAATGCATGAATTCACGTTAAAAAAGAAATCATGAATTGAACTATAAATAGAAACTTGACCTTAATTTACGCGATATTAGGTAATAGTTGCAATCATGTAAAAATGCGTTAAAAAACAAATTTCAATGTTAATTTGATTAAAATATTAAATGAATGGACTATAATTAGTATATTTATGTGTTAAAGCTTAAAACTATCTTTACGAAGAGAAGTTATATCATCTTTTAGTTGAATTACAGTTTTAGACCTAGAATGCCTAGATCTAGGTCAATCTAGGAATAGAGAGATGTGTAACCTTTCGGTAATGTCTAATGAAAGTATGTTCAACAGGATTTTTATATTTGCAGATACAAAGAACGAATGTATGTAAAAATCCTTTTGAAACACAAATTCGAAGCTTAATTTTGTTAAATAATTAATTCATTATACTATATTTTGCATTTTCATGCGTCAAAGTAGAAATCTATAAGTGCAAAGTGTATTTCTTAGAATTAGATCTAGATCTAAATCCTTTCGATCTTTTCTCATGTCTCAACATTTGTAAACAAAGCCTAGATACATAAAATAGTATCGCTGTAATAGACTTGGTCAAATTTATTTTTTTTGAGGGTCTTAAGTTTGTTTTAGGGCTACAATACATACACTACGGCCTAAGTTGGTACCCAAGGAACGTTTCTGCCAAGTTTAATGAAAATTGGTCACGCAGTTTTGATTTCTATTCGATACATACATACATACATACATGCATATATACATACATACATACATACGCTAAACATTCAACTTTATAGTATAGATTAACATTTTTTTAAAATATTGTATTGCGTCACCTTTAGAATATTTTAGCATATTTTTTTTATTTGGTAGAGAAAAAAAAAGCTGTCATTCGCTTATATCTTCATTTCGTCTGACACTTGGATTAAGAGTTGCTGTTAGTCTCATAAAAACAACACTAAAAAGATACAGCAAATGACACTGAAATGTGCCCCCCATACGAGATACATGCTACGCCCAGCGTAAGTTTCGGACCATCAGGGCCGGTCCTAGTAATTGCTGGGCCCTATACGAAACTGATTGCGCGGGGCCTAGTCTGTGTGAGAATAAGGATAATAAGTAAAAAATATGATTTTGTATAAAAAAAATCGACCAGTGAATCTTATTCTTTCTTTACTAAGTTCAAAATTGCGATCTGTACCTTAGGAACATTGTAACCAAAGGCATTTGTATATGCCAGTGAGTATAAAAGTATAAAAAGTATTCGAACTTCCGATTAAGGTAACAATTTGCCCAATTATTAGGCTACATTTTATTGCATGAAAACTGACATCGCGTCTCGAATTGTAGTTTTCCGCAATGAATGACACCTAAAGATGACCATTTTTTTTCTATTTTGTATAGAGTTTTTAAAAATTTTCAGGAGATTTTAATAAATTCAGGAGATTTCCATGAATTTTTGTATTTTTTTTTTTTGCAATTTTAACAGTATACCCTGAATAAGCGCGGGGCCCACTAAAGCGCGGGCCCACTGCGACTGCATAGGTTGCAGTCCCCTAAGACCGACCCTGCGGAGAATATATATATATATATATATATATATATATATATATATATATATAGTAATAACTTAATAACTCAACGAAGTAACAATCTTTATTCACGGACATCACAATACATTATTACAACATCTGTCTGAAGCACAGTCTTTTCATTTCGGCTCTTCAGCGCTAGCTTTGATGGCGGTGCGAATGGCGGGGTTATAACACTGCCACCTTCTTAGAGCTTTTTGAAAAGAAACAGTGCTTGTGGAGATTTGAAATTTCAGGTGGAGGTCGATTGGTGGGATCCACAAATGGTAGGGCGCCTGTTGCTCACGAAGTCATCTGTACAGTTTTACGCAGCGGTCGCTTTCTTTTCTTTTAGTTGGCAAGGCTGAACCTGTTACGACCTTTTTTGACCCCATGAAGACAGTCGATGATGCCAGCCACTTAACACAACTGGAGGCTGTGGCTATCCAGGCTGTTGTTTTAAGAGACCTGGTCAGCGGACATTTTACATGGTTGTCTCGTGACACAGTTGCAAGCCCAAAGGTAGCCATGCTAGCTTCAACTGTAAGGTATGTCCATGCAGCACTCTTATAATTTCCCTAAAAGAATGATCATTCACCACGACATAAAGTTTCGCTACGCTCATTGCAATTTGAGTGTATTTTTTTCTTTTTTTATTTCGGCGACTCAACGAAGACTTCGAAACGGCTAGGTGAGCTGGAATTATATATTTATTATTTTTCTTGTTGAAACTTTTAGGTAGAGTTGAGCCTTCGGCTCTTGGAACTCTAGGCCAGCAAAAATGAACAAGAGCTCCCTCTCACCGGCCTGAATGAGAAGAGTATACTCTGTTCTGTCTGGTGGTTGGGTCAGACTAGCGGCAAGAGGCCACGTACACTAAGACCACCACCATTTTCCTTTTCCATAGCAGGCTAACTGTGCAGGACACGCCATTTATGTAACGGCCCCTTGAGGAGCAGTGCCTGAATTGTGACAAGGTTGTGGGGCCTTTTTTTATAACTTCGCACAGTGCAATGAGGATGCCCTCGCACCCCCTTAGGCAACCCCACGGTAGTCTTGCTTTGCTTCCGTTTAGCCTAATCGTGGTCCAAGATAAGCAGACTTCTAATTTATTATGAACTCAAAAATGTCTGTTTAAACCCCATCCTCACTTTTGATGTTGTGTCAAGTTGCGTTTGTGCAATAACAAAAACTGTATTTTCAATCTGTTTTTTTTTTCTTTCACATGTTTAGGTAGAAACATTGCATACAAACAGAATGCCTCACAGTCTTCAGATTGGTTTCGCATAGGAATGGCTGGCGCTGCTGTTGATGGAAATACTAACTCGCGTTTAAGTTTCGGGAGCTGCACTCATACTGAACATGAGTCTCATCCAATTTGGAACCTAACTTTACAGAGCAATTACGTTATTAAACGAGTCATCATTTATAATAGAGGTGGATATCCTATTGCGTTTTAGCACGATGTGTTTTTACCTTACGAACAAAAATACTATTACAGCTTATTACGATGTGACCGAGCCTCTATTGTTTGAATAATTTGTTAAGGGAAATATTTACTTAAAAGTGGTTGGGTAAAGACTTCAATTCCGAAGAGTTATCTTCATGTTCTTTTAGTTCTAAATGTTCTAATAGTTCAACTAGGCGACTACAAAAGAAAGTCTCGTCCCCATACAGAACACGCGTAAAACGTAATCATCTTCTTTTTGAAATAACATCTATATTTCATAACATACGATACAGTCTAGAAAGCCATAGCTCATGCAACCACGCTTCCTAGATTTAAATATCTAGATCTATATCATTGTAATTATTTTAAAAAATTCCATTGATACATTATTAAACCTTTGCATATATTTTTACGTAAATGTAAGGTAGGATAATTCTAGATTCTAGAAGTAAATCTAGATATAGACCAGTGTCGTTACAAGGGAGATGCGGGGGGTGCCATCCGCACCTGGTGATACCCAGCAGGGAGTGACACCCAAGTCGAAAAAATGCACTTTTAAAAAATGCAACTTTTAAAAAAAAATTACTACTTCGAATATCTTTCACAGTTTCGTATCAACATGTCCCAAACCTTCTTATTTTAATATTGCTTGACATTAAATTGACCTATTATGAGAAAATTATTGCGTTGTAGACGCCAGGCGAAAGAGTTTGTGATGATTAGGAATGTAAAAAAATGCTTGGCGGCCAGGGCTTCACCCCGGACAACTCAGATTGAGCTTAGGGAGCTTTCCAAACATTTTTTTCTGACCAGCTGAAAAGCGAACATAACATGTTTTATAGTAATATATTTATAAACACATAGAATTAAGCCCCTCGCACGTTATTAGCAGTATAAGGCTGCAAACACCATCCACAGAAACCAGTATTAGGCGACTTTCACAGCCAATTCTCAGCTGGTGCCCACGAAATTATGAACTACTGAAAAAAAAATGGATTACCATGTTTTTGCTTTCCTCTTTTTTTCCCTCTTTTGTTAAACGTGTTTCGTCTTGTCTAAACATTTGTCTCACAAATGTCAATCGAAATTCTGACGCCACTTTCCTTAGATGTCGAATGCCTGTGCGGGAAAGATTTCTCATTTGATAACCTCATCTTGGTATGTTTTTGGTATGATCCTTCTCAACCATCACCACTCAGGCTCTTTTCAGCCTTCGACGTCTCGAAGTTAGGTGACCGTTGGGATAATGATTGTATTGAGTAGGTGGATTTTAATCTCTAGGCTAATTGGTGTGTTCTGATAGACTGTACTTTTTTAAAATGACGCCCACTGTTAATGGGGAACCTGCTTTCAATATGCATAACTTTGATGCCATCTTTAGCTGTCTTATCGTGTGTACATTTAATTATATTTCAAAGTAATACTATATCGTCTTCGAAATCTAACTCTGTTTGGTTTACGGCATGGGGACCCGAATGGGATAAGATGCATCCTAATCTTATATCTGTCTCGATGTTGAAGAATTCCAGCATCTTTTGTGACAAAACAGCTTAATTTGTTAGACACGTCGCTGAATGTGGACAAATTGTTGCAAGATGCCTTATTGCTATTTTCAGTGATTTTGATAGATGCATTAATTTTTTTAAATCTACCAAATAAATAAAACATTCTTTGTTGTCATTCCAGGCTTTGCTATACACAAACCTGTGTGCTTGATTTGTCTTCTCATTAGCAGCTAAGAAAAAAATACCTTATAACCTTTTCCGCAAGGAGCTTTTAAAAATCTATAATAAAAAATAGGTTCAACTTCATTATTCTCAATTCAATAATTATACATTTTAAATTTATATAATAATTTTTGATAAACTATCCCAAAAGAAATATTTTTAAATAGAAAAAAAATTAAATCAATTAATTAGCTTACAGTTTTATTGTTAAATATAAAGAAAAAAAAAAACAATAGAGAATTTTTTACTGGGGGGGGGGACACCCCAAGATTTCCGCACCGGGTGACAGCCACCCTAGTGACGCCACTGATCTAGACTAGATCTTTAGAAGTACATCTAGAACTTGGCTACATCTTAAGAGTCCATGTGTAATAAACCAACCAATAAATAATTTGTTTCTTATCCAATGCCCGCGCTGGCCAAACGTGAAATAAGCTAAGTCCATTTATATGTCGCCCCTCTAAATTGTAATAAACAATGCATAACTATACAATTTTCTCGAGTCATAAGAAACTCTCCAGCAAAATGGTTAGCATGTCTGCCCGGTGTGAGCTACGAGTCTGAAGTGCAGGTATTTCCTTGTTTTTAACTGCATCAATAGAGGAATAGACGCTATCATTTTTTTGTGGTTTGCCTATCCGTCCGTCTGTCCGTCCAGTTTAGATCTCAGAAACTATAACAAAAATATATAATCGGATATCATGATATTTTTAATCATTCAGAGTTGTGATGCTAAGGCTACCTATTTTTTTTTCTCCGACAGTAAACCATTTAACTTTTTTTTAAAATTATCTATGATAGGCGAAAGTACCTTTGCTGCTACGAGTTGGGCTACTTAAACTTATGTTTGAATGTTTAAGAAGTACCTTTCTGGAGACATACTAGTTGTTTCCAATAAAAAATACGATTTGCATTCAGATGTTCAATTTAACCCAAATGTGCAAAAGAAAACAGTGATTGAAATTTAATGCATCAAACATCGATGTAGTATTGTAATTTTTTTTTTCATTTTCTAAATGTCAACTCTGCCTGTAGGATCTATGAATTTCGAGGGTCGTTTTGCCTAAGACCTTTCTACGCAGTTAAAAACATGAACAGAAAGGAACACAAAGCGAAGGAGTACAATATTCTTGAATTTATTAATAGAATCATCAAGGAAAATAAGGAACGACAAAAGTCTAAAAGGCGAAAGAAAAACGTATTGACATCCATTTCTGAGAATGTAGGATGCTGCAAAATTAAATTACTTCTCATGCCTAAAACCCCTAGAGCGTACTAAGTAATGAACGTGAAAAAAATATTAAGAATAAAACGCCACAAGGCAGTACTTTTAGTTTATTAGTCAAAAGACTTTAAAAAATTAAAAAATAACAACTTAAAAAAAAAAAAAATAGTCGAGACATTTGTCAACCTGTCAGGTCATTTTATAAAACAAAGTGACAGACTGTTTCAAGCGAACAAAGTTCCCCTGGTCATCTCTTAGTTTATAATAATGTGGAATGTGACTTTGCGATTTTTATTTGGTAGGGAAAGGTGGACGTGGAAGAGATTGCATTCCAATTTAAATATTATTTTGTTTTTACAGGTGATAGTAATAGTGACAGATTGCAAGGTTTTGTTATTAATACGTTTAATGAAAATAGAGCCAGGATTGGATTCTATGAAGATATAAGTGGTTTACGTAATGTGCTTATCTATTTTATTAATCTAAATGGTAATATAATTGATGCTGTAGACTTTATTTCAATACATCTCAATGGAGAAAGGAAAATACTCACCTTGTGTGAGGTGGAGGCATATGGAGGTCAGTACAGAGATAAGATGACAGTTAATCAGTAAACAGTTCTAATGTCATGATGCTTGTCATTTAAAAAAAAACAACCTTTTAACTTTTTTTAAATAAAAAAAAAATATTTCTTATCGTTTATTATCGAAAAGAAAAAAAAAATGTTATATATGATTCATTGATTTATTTTGTCAACAATTTAAAGTCCTTTTGAAATAGTTGAAAGTATAAGAGGTCCAAGTATAACTTTCATGATATAGTTGACTAGAATAAATTACATAATAAGATGACAGTTAATCAGTAAACAGTAGTAATGTCATGATGCTTGTCATTTAAAAAAAAACAACCTTTTAACTTTTTTTAAATAAAAAAAAAAATATTTCTTATCGTTTATTATCGAAAAGAAAAAAAAAATGTTATATATGATTCATTGATTTATTTTGTCAACAATTTAAAGTCCTTTTGAAATAGTTGAAAGTATAAGAGGTCCAAGTATAACTTTCATGATATAGTTGACTAGAATAAATTACATAATTTTATGAGATATTTTTTATTACCCACCTCATTCTTATTTACTATTGATAATTTTTTAACCCAAAAAGAAATGTTGATACAAGAGTCCAGAAACCGTTATGATAATAAATGGATACATTTATTATAACGTAATAGTTGCTTTACGAATGATTCTTTAGTTTTTAAAATCAATGACAAAGGCATATATTTTCTATGTTTCATTTTAATCGTAAATAGAAAGCTCTTTTAAAATACTTTAATAACACTTACCTTTAATTATTTAATTAATTTATACTTTTAGAGTGTCCATCTGGCTATTGGAGTCTACCCTGTAGTAAAAAATGTCCACCTTCATGTCCTAACACCTGTGATAAAGACACTGGAGCATGCAACACTGTATGTATTGGATACAGCAACCCACCGCACTGTGATACAGGTCAGACGTCACTTAATTAAATATTTATTAGTCTATAACCTTGTAATTTGTAATTTAAAGTATAGTAAAGGCATGAGAGCCTCTGGTCGTCCACTTTTACGATATATCGATGTATGCAAACGTGTCATGAAGTAAAGAGATAAGATGATAGATTTTATAGGTATATTTGAATACATGATATTGAAATAACAAACATTTATCTGGCTTTGTCGGAGTTTTGTTGGCATTAGTTTCCTTACATTTATGTATTTTTGAAGTATTGTACATTTTTCTAAAAAAAAAAAAAGAAAAAAAAATAATTTGCTTTTAGAAAACAAAAGTATACGTTGCACTTAAACTTTGCAAGCCACAACGCATGGGGAAACATGATTTTCTCCTTTTTTTATTAGTTTTTTTTTTAAATCTGTGTGTGACAGACAGATAGACGCACAATTTACACAATCCTTATGGCGGCTCAGTTGCGTTATTAGCAGTGTGCGGGTTGTGAGGGCCGCACAGGGCATTAAATGGGGGGGCATCAAACCAACGACAATAATTCTTAGTAAAACTACACATTATACAATATAAAGGAAGATATACATTTGTTTTGTCTTGTTAATTTGTTTTGTCTTATATTCTTTTTTAAAATTACATTAAATGTAAGCTTTACCCCAGCTTGAATCAAATTTTATCATGGATCAGAGTGTTTTAAAACTTTGAAGACAAAACACTTTAAAGCTTATTTTTTTCAAACCCTACATATGTTTTTTTTTTTTTATGTTGCTTCATTGTTCAATGCATTGGTTATGGATGTGTTTATAATTAAATTTATAATAAAATTTTTTGTGTAATGCTGTAATGTAGAAAGAATCAGCAAAAGAGAAGGGAAAAAAGCTTTCAAATATTTGGTTCTTAAGACAAATGCCAAACGGCGTGAAAGTTTTGAGTAAGTGGATATGTTGCTCAGCCAATTATTTTTTTTTGGTTTCAATACATACATTTTTCAACAAAGTCAAATATTAGACCTGCATTTAAATCCAATGATGAGCTCAATGAATGTGGAAGTTAAAAGAGTTAAAACAACCAGAGAAAACTTTGGATGATCGCTTTTTTTTTTAGTGGCCCTCGTAAGGGAAAAAGCCGCTATTAGGTTTGAGCGATATGTCCGTCTGTCCGTTTGTGACACTTAGGGCGCCAAAACTAGAAGAGATACGAACAATATGTTTTCACCATTAAGTGCGGATTGAAAAGTTTAGGTGCACCGGCTACTTTTAGTTTTTTAAAAGCAAACCGTTTAATTCATAAAATTAATTATGCAAGCGATTTTTAAATAACACAACACCAACTCTAAAACTGATTAACATGCATGACAAGATTGACACATAAAATACGTAGGCCGTAACTATCTTATTTTTTTTAAAGAAACGTCTGATATATATATTTATATATATATATATATATATATATAATGCATTCTTTTCAAATGTAATTATGTGTATGTATGTGTGTGTGCTTTAATTAAATTTTTGTTTAAAGATATATATTTATGATATTATGATTTTTTTTTTCAGTCTGCTCAAGAGGCAAGTGGGGAATAAATTGTCGCTATACTTGCTATGACGGATGCCTTGAGGGAATGTGTAACATTACAACTGGATTATGTGACAAAGGATGTATAGGTTACAGTGACCCACCTTATTGTCTCTCTAGTAAGATAATTATAATTTTATTTACATTTGATGGTGGCTGAATGGTTAAGCGCTCGGCTTCTGAACCTGGGGTCCTGGGTTCGCATCTCGGTGAAGACTGGGATTTTGAATTTCGGGATGTTTAGGGTACCCCTGAGTCCACGCAACTCTAATGGGTACTTTACATTAGTTGGGGAAAGCAAAGGCGTTTGGTCATTGTGCTGGCCACATAACACCATATCTTGTCATGAAGGAGATTTAATAGGTATCGAAATAAGACTTGTCATGATGGAGACTAAATAGGTATCAAACAAAGACTCGTCCTCTTATAGCTCAGTTTAAAATATCAACCACCTTCTACGATATCAACATTTTGTTTTCGACATTTCAAGCCGCAAACTTAATAATAAAGGCCATTACTTTTCAAAATGCCCCAAATTTTATAGTAAGACAAACTCCTAGAATATATAAAAATGGGAATCAAATTGGAGCATGTCTTTATACCCAGAAAAATGTCAGTTATTAAGAGTAACAAAAAAATTAATTCCACTTATCTTATTCTGGTAAACCAGTAACACAGACTAAAAACGCAAAATACCTAGGTGTTAAAAAAAATGAAAAACTGTCATGGAATCCCCATATTGATGAAACTATAAAACATAAAACTCTAAACCATAATCTTCAAATTCAAAACGAAAATGTAATAAAAGACACAAAGATACAGGCACATTCCTCGTCCCATATGCTAGGACAAATTTGTACAAAATGCTATATCTTCCCTAGTGCCATTAGTATTAGAGCATGAAATGAGTGGCCTGAGCTAGCCAGGGAGTGACTTGGCAGAGCTTAATTCATTGGTTAATATGCAAGACTAATTTCATGACGCGTAGGACGTAATCATCTTCTTTTTGAAGTAACGTCTGTAACAAATAAGATAGGAAGATATGAGAAACAAAATAAACTATAAGCTTGTGAATATTGGACGCTGACTGCAGAGCTAGAGAGGAGGATACTGGCAATGGTGTATTACAAGATCTTCGGTGTTCGCAAAGACCTTCCTTCAGTGAACAGTACTAGGAAAAAGAAGAAAAGGCAGACATAGAAAGCGATGAAGAACAACATAATAAAAATGGACAGGCCTGCCATTGAAAGAGGGTCCTAAGCAGGACAACAGATATATAGGAATTGAAAAACATGGTCGACAAGTCTTGCTTGGTCCACTAGACTAAGGGATAGGTAAATAAACTATAGACCCACCAACCTCCTTTCTTTCTACAAATACTCTTCCCACAACACAGTAACACAGCGACATTTATAAGCTTCTTTTCATCAGTTTGTTATTCAGACCTTACTATTTACGGAGTGACGGAATCATTTTAGGTAAGCGCATAAACATTTCAGTATATTTTATAGAAATAATTTAGAAGATATGGGACAAATCACTAATATATATGTTCCAACATTCAATACTATTTAACATATCGTAATATTCTACGCTTACAGAATGTTCCAAGGATCAATGGGGCATCAACTGTAGCAATAAATGTAGTCAACATTGTCACTATTCAACGTGTAACTCTTTAACTGGACATTGTGATAAAGGATGTCTGCCAGGATATCAATTGCCTGACTGTACAAAAGGTAAAACAAATAATGACAAACAAGTAATTTCGATCATTAGACCTTAATTTAAACAGCCTATAATAAAGCTCGTAAATACAAGTTTATTGTATAATAATTTAAAAACAAAATTCTTACTGAAAATAGTTATGATTTTTCTTGTAATTGAATTTTTAAACTTTTCGCTATCCTTTTTTTTTTCAGAATGCCGAAAAGGACAATGTGGAGTGAATTGTACTAGCATGTGTAGCAAAAACTGCAAGGACAAATTATGTAACCATACAGATGGCAGATGTAACTCTGGTTGTATTGAAGGATTTCAACCTCCAGGCTGCACACAAGGTAACTTAGTAACATATTATTCTGTTTTACGTTATAGTTGATATGTGCATGTAAAGAAAATATAGTGGTACAACATGTAGTAAAATTTTTTTTTTTAAAGTTCCCCTTTCAGACCTTGTGGTCTATAGGGCAGATGATGTAAAGGTCATCTGATTCTGTGGCCTATTGTTAACGAGGTTGTCATGTGGCCAGCACATTTTACTTTTCCCCAACTAAAGTCAGGTACCAATTAGAGCAGGGTGGACTTAGAGGCCCCCAAGGATCCCGAAATAAAAATCTCAGGCTTCACCAGGATTCGAACCTGGGGCCCCGGTTCAAAAGTCAAGCGCTTTACCGCTCAGCCACCGCGCCTCCAAAAATTATCTAATGAATATATTCATTTTCATGAGCAAATTATTAAAATACTAACTAGTCGACCTGCGGCGTTGCATACGCGCTATTTAGTGACGCTATTTCCATGATTGAAAACAGTTTTTTTGGAAGATACAGAAATATATAATAATATGGCATTTTACTTTTTTGTCACGGCAAAGACTAATCTAACAGAGAATTGTTGAGCGTAAAGTTTAGAGAGACGGCGTTCGTGTGAGGTGTTTTCATGGTTGGACGACGAAGATAATTACACATATAGAAGTTAAAATTTTCTATATACATTAAAGCTTAAACTCATGGAGATAATATTTTTACTTAAATGTTGCACTCATGTACTTTGGGGTTTAAAAAGAGTTTACAGATTGTTTTAAAACATATTGTTACGTATTTTCTTTCTTCTGGCTAAATGGACTAGTAGACTCACAAATAAAAACATAGATAATAACTTGACAACTCAGCTTTCAGCTTCATATCCTATACTCTTAAGCGAGCAATTCTTGTATATATATTTCTTCTATTTCGAAAACGGCTCTAACGATTTTCTTTAAAATTTCAACGTATCTAAATGTTAGTGAGAAAAAAATTCTCAACTCATTGGCCACATCGGGAAAACTCGAGTTTGACCGTTATATCGGTTTGAAAAATGTCTCATTATCGAAAAATTTATTTTGGTTTGAAGGTTTTATGAATGACATGGAGAATTTATGAATGAAATTTTTTTCCCACGACGTCAAAGGGAAAAAAAACTTGACACCGCTTACGTCACTAGGCTCACAGCAAGAGAGGAAAAAAAAACTTGACACCTCCTACGGCACTGGCTTACAGCCGTTCACTAAAGCAACAAGTTTAATCGATGAATGAATAGACACAACATTTTGCGCACCGTAGTTGAAGGTTTAGTTCCGTGTCTGCGATCATTTGTAACTGAACAGCAATCAAGGACAGAAATCGAGCACGTGGTTTTCTGAACACGTTCAAGTGTTTACAAAAGTTTCAACAAATTAAACATTTCATCTCTATTAAATAAGGTAAGTTAATAGAAGAATTTGATATATGTACATAACTCTAATTAGCTAAGATGGAGGCCGAAAAGAAAAGATATGGACCTCTACGTCTAGATCTAAATCTTGATTCTCAGTAGATACAACTGTAACAACGCCATGTTTGCGGCGTAGAAGAGATCTAATAAGTTTTCTGTCGTGATTTAGCAGGTTGCGACGTAGTACGTTTTCTGTTGTAATTTGTAGAAGAAAAGAAGTTCTCAACTTTTCTGGAAAACAAATAGATCTAGATGTCTATGTCTGAACTATTGAATTTCTGTCAGAATTTCGCTTTTTCTTCTACTCCTAGACTAGATCTAAATGAAACAACATTGGCAACTACACTCTAAATATATACAAGTCAAATAGTTTTGTTTGATCTAAATCTTTAGGTCTTATTCTAGAAGGTCTAATTTTTATTTGTTTTGCTTAATGTAATGCACGCATTTTAAGACAAAATTGTATCATTTATTTTATTATTATTATTATTGACAAACAGAACACTTAAGAAGCTCTTCAGATTAGTAGTCTTTATCCGATCGTTCATTTTCGTAATTATAAAAAAAAATCCCAAAATGACTTCGGGTATATAACCTTTCTTATGAAATTATTAAACCGAGCAAGGCTCGGCCACCTGATATTACATACATTATATACACACTATATACATTATACCTACTTATATCACACGCTTGCCCCTCGTACCCAGTGGGGCATTCATTGCATGCTCCTTTGACGGGGTCACATTCAACATTGACACAGAGACTTGAACAATTAAATGAACAATTTCTTCCGTAAGTTCCTCTAACACATTCTGTCACAAACAAAATAAAAAAAGAATGCTATATAATTATTGACTAATTTCTTTATGACATTTTTTTTTCTTCTACTTATTACTGTATTTCAATTCAGAATGTGTAAATATATTAGTATAAGTAAAGAAACATAGCCCCCTTTTCAGACCTAGTAATCTATAGAGCAGTTAATGTTATGGTTATCTATATCCTGTGCAACGGTGTTAACGAGCAGAACGCTACGTGGCCAGCCTAACGACAAACAACACATTTACTTTCCTCAACAATATTTCAGGTACCCATTAGAGTTGAGTGTACTCGGAAAATCCCAATATTCGAAATTCCAGTGTCATGATTGAAACCCAGGACCATAGGTTCGAAAGTATAATAATTATAGCTTTTATATAGCGCTACTTTCATGCTTATGATTATGTCATGCCCAAAGCGCTATGGTTCAATCTCATTTGTGAACCAGTGGTGAGGAGTGGGTCTCTGGGAAAATATGTTTCTGTGCTGCCTTTAGAAGCTCAGTAAACATGCTCAAGTTCTTTTCACAGACAGGCTAAGTTGGAGAGAAAGTCGCCTCTCGTCTTGTTGTATGTTCGATATGTTTCCCCATTGTTTGTTTATGATGTAAGATCTGGGTGAGGAATGTTTTTTTTTTATGAGAACTACTTTCTGCCATGTTTGTTCTAGACGAACTCTCACTTTGTCTCCGACAGAGTAATCTTTAAGAAGTCTTGCTTTTGCATCGTATTTCACTTTGCTTTTCATTTGTCGTTCGTTGAGTAATGTCTCTGCATTTTTAGTTACCGATGGTTTCAATAGTTTTGGATCAGTTGGAGTCTTCTACTCATCAGCAGTTGTGATGCTTATTGGAGTATTTCTATACTCGAGCATAGCAAGATATGGATCTTTCCTACTTGTGTATACCCTATATTCTTTTGCTTTCGCACAAACATAAACAATAAATAAATTAAAACCCATTCATGCTTTCTGCTAAACGACGAGAAACAGACGAAACTGATCACCCAATCCAACGAAAAAGCAAAAGAAGTAGGGACCTGCGAATCAGGAAATTTTTTTCGAATCGAATATCGAATCGAATATCAGAAAATATTCGAATTTCGAATCGAATTCAAATCGAATATTCTTGAAAAAACTTGACAACCAAGAAGTGTAAAATAAAACTTGAACTTCAAAATTTTTATTATATTATGTTTATTTATACTGAAACACATTAAAATGTTAGCAATAATTAAATTGCAAAGCAGGCGTTTTAAAAAAAAGTTCCCCCTTTCAGACCTTGTGGTCTATAGGGCAGATGATGTAAAGGTCATCTGATTCTGTGGCCTACGGTTACCGAGGGTGTCATGTGGCCAGCACAACGACCAACCGCCTTTACTTTCCCCAACTAATGTCAGGTACCCGTTAGAGCTGGGTAGACTCAAGGGCGCCCGATAATCCCGAAATACAAATCTCAGTCTTCACCAGGATTCGAACCCGGGACCTCCAGTACGGAAGCCAAACGCTTTACCGCTCAACCACCGCGCCCTCGCGTTTTAAAAAAAGTTTATTTATTTTGGCCCAAATCAAAGTTTCAGCATTATTTTCCGAGAGATTGTGACGATGGTCAGTAATAATTTGTCCTCCTACTGAATTAACTATTTCTTATGAACAATTTGTTGCCTGAATTACAAGCAAATTCCTAGCTGCTCTGGCCAAAAGTGGAAAAATATTAATACTTTTAAAATGTTTCGATTTACAACTGCTTGCTTCGAATACAAACTGACTTCATCCTTAATTTGCTCAGAAATGGTGGAAATTTTGTTGATTCTGGTATCTCCTTGAGCATCATGCACTTTCTTGAACATTGAATCCAAAAGGCTTCCCCTATTCCTGTCTTGAACAAGACTTTCACGTGGCAATTCATCAGAATTTTTGCCAATTTTGCTTCCGTCAGAGTTAGCCAATATTGTCTCTACAAATAAGACAGCTTTTTTAGTTTCAGCGTCTGAAAATAAGTAGTGTTTAAATCTTGGATCAATGAATGTGGCTGCCAGGAGATGATCCATTGTCAAATCAAATCTTGCTCCAAGTTGCTTCAATAGCTCATCTCGAAATTGTTGGAGACCTGTTGGTGATTTGGACACTAACTCTTCCTTCAATGTAAAAATGCAAGGATAGATCAAACTTATGCTGACATTGGAATCAGCACTCAAAACTGTTGTTGCTTCTGCTGTTGGTCTTAGAATTGGAAGAGAAGCTTTCAGAGTATCTTGTAAAGTTTGTGTTAATGGTTTTGGTGGATTTCTTGCACATTTCTTTTTAACACCACATTCTACAAGTGCAAGAGAGACAGGAA
>JADKLZ010078767.1:2195-15008 GCA_021533235.1 Biomphalaria straminea
AGCGACAAAGAGAGTTTGTGTATCACACAAACTCTCTTTGTAATCTTGTTTTTTACTGACTCTGAGGAGTGCCCCGACAGATCTGCCAACTGAACCTGATTGACCTACAAAGCCAGACACCCCTTCTTGAGAAATTTTGAGTGATGCAGACAGAGAGTTGTTTTCTACGTTGCGTTGCCTACTAGAGCCACGGGTTTGTAAAAAGCTATTTCAAATAGTTTAGTTCCATTTCATTTTCATTGATGTGGCCCGCGACATGAGTGTCGGAAATAAAAATGGCCCGCAGACCGTACTAGGTTGGGCATCACTGGTGTAGATTATAATTTGATGTAACATGAGGCCTTCAGAAATTCGACTTTAAATTGGATGATCATTGACAGATGCTAACGACATGCTAGATTTACAATGTATATTTATTTAATCAAAGTAATAAAGAAATAGTAACATACTCATTAACATTAACTTTAAAAAAACTGTTATAAATAAATACTTGACATTAAAATAATCACCGACATGCAAGAAATAAATATTGTTATGTAAACAATTAAAATACTAAAAGTGGATTATATGGTATTTTTTTAGGTCAGTTATCTCCTTTTAAATTGTTATCCCATACCCATGTAAATTCATGGGCGTAGGCAGGATTTTTTCTAGTGAGTTGGGTGGAAGGTAATTTCATATTCTGAGGTATCTACAGTGCATTATCCTGCTATTGAAAGTTTGAATCTCTTACATTATTTATACATTTAAAGACGGAGATAATAATTGTTTACCTCAGACCTCACATACATTCTAAAAATAAATTTATTCTACTTTAGTATCATTTAATTGGACACATCCTGCAGAAGTACAAATTAACAAAACTTATAAGTATTTATAAACTTAGATAATTATGGAAAGACTTTTCTTCTTGTGAGAACAAATCATAAGTTTTTTTTTTCTTTTGAAATTATATGTATTGGTCTAAATAAACTCAAATATATAAGTTATCATGGCCGGGGGTAAAGGAGGCATACACATTTGAAGGATTTGTTTGCTTACACAAGCACACACTGTATTCTAAACTTTAAAACTGCGATTTCTGAGGATTTCTACAACGTACTATCCAGCTTCTAACCAAATAAGTTCAGGTTAAAAGTACAGATACTAACACCTACAATACCACGGCATTCGCGCTATCAATTCAAAGTCACATTTGAATAGTGACAATGGGCTAGAGACTAAGTCAATAAGATGGAGCCTAGGGGCAGAGTTAGAGAAGTTGTAAGTTAATGTTAAATAAACTCATAGGAATAATGCTAGTCCTTTATACAAACGCCTTGATTCCTTAAAGATGAAGTATTGTAGATTGTGAGATATTCTTCTATGGATTGGAGCATTGCTGAGCAATGTAAATAAAGAAAGAAAAATAGTTATAATACTATTAATAGACCTTTTATGCAAAGGCGTACAAAATTGAACAAGAAGAGCTGTAAATTTATGTTGGCTAAAACGTTTTCAAAATTCTACATAATTTAAACTAGTATTTAGTGTAACTAGAAATAAGTTTTAGAAATTGTCCTATGCATGGTATGAATATCCAACGACACTACTAATTCAAGTGATATAATTCGATGCAATACATATAACTGATTGGAAAATATAGGACAAAGTAAAGATGAGAAATCTAACAATATATCAGACGAAATTCACTGACCAAGCTGACCAACGATCTGGATTTTACGGATATGTTTCCTTTTTCACAGGAAAGTTGCATCACAAGATCAGTCGGACATTGATTTGAGGTTATTACGTAAAATATATTTCTAAAGAAAAGTTTTAGATTTAAGGTTCCACCAAAACGTAGGTAACTCTTTTGTCTTTACTTGACCGTTATAATGTTCAAATCCAAAACTTGATACTAAAAAAAAGTTACAGACTGGCCACAAGGGAAGATGGTGGCTTTGGGCAAGATTTTGGATAGAGCATCTTAATTCGTTTTTATAAAGTTTATTTCAAGTCACTCTGTCTGTCTGTCTGCACGCGTTATTTCTCCCAGACCCAATCTCGGATCAAGTTGGAATATTTCACAATCATTTTTTGTGCCTGACAAAACATGAACCAATTTAAAAAAAAATAATTACAAAGTTTGTACAGTTATTTCTCCGACACCCTGTCGCAGTTATAAAAGTAACTGCATACGGTAGTCAAGACAATCAAATTTAAATAGTGCCGCGTTCAACACTTTTTGATGACGTCATTTTATTTATTTTTATTCTTCTTCACTTTTCTTGTGTAAACTAGTAGGCTGTTTCCCTTTGTTGCTTGTCATAATTTCTTATGACATAGTACTGCGAGTGACGTAGTGAGTCGTCTGTCTGTCTCCATCTTGTATTCTAGAGGCAAGACGTTGTTGTCAGAGCTGATGAATGCTCCATGGAAATAAGATACTGGAAAGCCTTATCGTTGTGCCTTGGTTGATATTCTTGAATTGGATTATCTTGACCCCTGTTTAGGGTGAGTTTTAATTTCTCATTGAATAGTTATTCTATTTGATTCGATCGTATTTCGTATTTGTAATTCTATTTGTAGACTAGAAGATTAGAAGATTTCGTTCTTTTATCTTTCTACATGGTCTTAGGTTTTAGTTTCAGGCTTCAGTCTAATTCTAAGCTTTGGACTATTTGAACTGAGATTTCGTCTTAGCTTCCTTGCCTAGTGTTCGTTTGCAAGTATGAGGTTAAAGATTTCAGACTGCGGGTTGCTTTGGTCAGACCTGTTAAGGTTTATGAATCTCTGAGCTGTTTTGGCTGTGAACTCTGATGCTGACTGTTGGTGGCATCTTGATTAGAACATGATCTACCTGTGATGAAGTTTGGGTGAACTCAAGTTGAACATTGATAGTTTAGGTGATTGTTTATTTTCATTTATAATCATATTACAAATAATTGGATTTTATATCATACTATCTGTATTTATATTGATTATCATTATCATTGATTCATACATAATTCCATTGTACATAGATTCATTTGAATAATTTTTTTAAAATTTTATTTGAATCATCATACATATTATTTATTATTTTATGTATAATTGAATGTGTATGGTGTGACTGTCGGGCTGAACTTGGGCCTAAAATTATTACAAGTTATTAAATAATAATAATAACACAAAAGTCACAAATTGTAATTTCAAAATTACTGTAATACCTAGACACATTTCACATTATTAATTTTGTTGATACATGAACACATTCATTCTAAATAATAATTCAACAAAGACCTTACACACCCGATATTGAATCAAGCTGAAATTTTGCCTGAAAACATGAAATCAGTTATTGATAGACTAATCCAGGAGATGACAACACGATTTGGTCGTCTAAAGACGTTAGAAGAAAAGTTTGGATTTCTATTCGACATCAGCAAATTGTTTGCTAATGATACCTCTGATGATATTCAACAGCACTGTGCTACGCTGGCTCACTTTTATAAAACTGATATCGATGGAACTGAAGTGTTCGTAGAAATCAGTGACTGCAGTATGTTGCTGAAAACCCGGCCAGATGCTCCCCCAAGCAGCCCATTAGAATTACTTTCATGTATTATTTCATATGGCAATGACATATTTCCAAACTTGCGAATTGCTTTGCAAATTATGCTGACAATCTCTAAGTCAGTTGTGAGCTTTCTTTTAGTAAACTAAATATCATTTTAACTTATTTGAGAGCTTCAATGGGTTAGGAGCGTCTGTCAGACTTGGCATTGCTAAGCAAAGAAAAGGAACTGGTCGAAACAATTAATTTTGATGATGTCATTGACAACTTTGCTATTGCAAGATCACGAAAAGTAGTTCTATAAGAAATAGCTAATGTTGCTTCAGATTGTTCATTTACTTTGTTTACAATATTTTTTTTTTAAATTTATTGATTGGTGATTGTTTTTATGCAAATATAGATTACGCATACTAATGGGGGGGGGCGCCAACAGACCCTCGGTACGCCACTGGGCGACCCCTGACCATAAATCATTTGATCCCATAGTGTGGCTGGTTGAGAACCCGTGCTGTAGTAGTAGGTAACCAGCTGTCATTTTTTCGTTGTAATAAGCGGCCGTTTGGAAATTGGCATTCAATAATTTTGATTGATTGATCGTCAAGGTAAGTGAGTGAAATGGAAGTGATTAGTTTTAATATATATTTAATGTTTTCAAGTATCTCCAATCAAGTTTAATCCTATACTCTTAAGCGAGCAATTCTTGTATATATATATATTTATTTATTTATTTATTTATAAATTTTATTTCGAAAACGGCTATAACGATTTTCTTTAAAATTTCTAGGTATGTGCGTATTAGTGAGAAAAAAAATCTGAACTCATTGGCCACATCGGGAAAACTCGAGTTCGACCGTTATTTCGATATGAAAATGTCTCAATTTTATTTTGGTCAGAATAATTTATGAATGAAATGGAAAATTTATGAATGAAAGTTTTCCATGACGTAAACGGGAAAAACGCTGCTTACGTCACTAGGCTTACAATGCAATCAAGAACGAGTTTTAAAGTATCAAAGGACCTAATTAAACATCTGCGCACCATCTTATTGAAGATTGATTTATTATAGAACTATGGACCGATGTATGATTAGTTATTGCGTTTTAAGTGCTTAATAAATTGTTTACACTTTAATTGCGTAGAGCGGTGTAGATTCCTCATTAATCTTCGGATTTGATGTCAAGTCTTATTATAATTATAATTTTGCTGGTAAAATTATGACCATGTGTTCATGCTTCAGTGTCTAATGTCACGTACCAAAACAAAGGAAATGGTGATTACACAGCTGCTCTACTGCTCCTTACTTTCTCACACTGAACAAGATATCTAAACTTGGGGTTACCGTTAGGGCGTGGTGACGAAAGGCCCTGGAGATATATGAATGGAGGGATGTGTAAGAGCAGGCCATATCTTTCCATGGGCTGTAGCACCAGTAGCAGTAGTATATTACCTTTCTTAGTATAAATTATTTAACCGAGCAAGGCTCGGCCACCTGATATTATAAACAAAATTGACTAAAATATGTTAATAAATACAAAGCATAGAGCATAAACTGTCACTTTAAAAGAGTATACTATTTGTACAAACAATTGAAATACATAAACAAACAATGGCCTTTTCCCCAACAAAGAATTATTTTATGGTAATGTATATTATCTCCCTCTAAGTTTTTTTTTACATTTCAAAAATCGATAGTTAACTCTTTAGAGCAGGGGTGGACAAATTACGATACGCGGGCCACATGCGGCCCGCGGAAGTGTTTTGTGCGAAAGTACATTCACGACAAATAGATTATGACCGTCAAAGATAATTAGATTCACCATCTAGTTTTGACGAAAGGTGAAGTATTACTATAATAGCTAGTAAAGTCTCTCACTATTTATGTTAAGTATAAATATATATTTAATATTTCGAGATGATAAAACAAAGTCTCTCATCAGTTAATGTTGAACACAGGTGAAGAACTAGACTTTCTAAATATATAAAGATCTGGGACAGAGTAAAGTTGAGTAATCTAACAATATATCAGACGAAATTCACTGACCAAGCTGACCAACGATCTGGATTTTACGGATATGTTTCCCTTTTCACAGGAAAGTTGCATCACAAGATGAAGTGGACATTGATTTAAGCTTATTACGTAAAATATATTTCTAACGAAAGGTTTAAGATTTAAGGTTGCACCATACTTTCTCCTGCTTCTCAAAACGTATGTAACTTTTTTGTCTTTGCTTGACCTCTATAATATTAAAATCTAAAACTGATACTAAAAAAAAGGGTTAGAGACAGGACAATAGCGGAAGATGGTGGCTTTAAGCAAAAGTTTTGATAGAGCATCTTAATTCGTTTTACAAAGTACAAAGCTTATTATTTCAAGCCACTCTGTCTGTCTGTCTGTCTGCGTTATTTCTCACATACCCAATCTCGGATCAAGTTGGAATATTTCACAATCATATCTAGTACCTGACAAAACAAAACAAATTAAAAAAGTGTGTACACATTAATTTCTCCGACACCCGATATCGGATCAAGCTGAAATCTTGCACAATTATTTTTTTACCTGAAAACATAATGATAACTTTAAAGGAGACCCAAGACTTCACTTATTGGCAGTAATACCCAAACATGTTAAAGTCTTTGAGAGTCAATCCCCAGAAAGAATAAGTAGCCTATGACACTCACCCAGGCAGAAATGCAATGTCGCTGTTCCAAAACTTTTTCGGATACCCACCGTTATTTTATCAGCTGCGTGATGAGAGGAAAACTTCGCTTTTAGAGAATTCGATCCGACCAGATGCCCAGGTTGTTATCTCATCTACATTCATTTAACTATAGTAACACTACAATTGGATGAAATAAATCGGCAGGTTGGGTTTGGATGTTAGGACAGGTTGATACATTTCATGAATGGAATTAATGCTTTGAGGATTTTTTGTATGCCCTATTTTGATTAATGGGCGTTCAAAATTTTTGATGATTTTATAATGAAATTAAATAACAGGAAAATGAGGAAATCTAATTATATATTTATATTTTTATTGTAACTCCAATACAGTTTACTTCATTGAATATTTTAACTTAAAAAACAATTTTATAGATAATAAGTATAGAAACAATCATTTTTTCCATTAGAAAAACACATTTTTTGCAGTATACTTTATTGTGTGTAAATATTATTATTATAGCTTTTATATAGCGCTACTTTCATACTTATAGCATGCTCAGAGCGCTTTGGTCCAAATCTCATTTATGGACCAGTGGGAGGGAGGAGATATCTAGGAGTTGGTTTTCCGTGCTGCCTTTAGGCGCTCAAAAATCACAACTCTGCCCGAGTCAGCTGTCGAACCATAATTTTAAACCAGAAAGAGGTTATTTTTTTCTGACGAACGAAAAGTTAAGTTGTATTTTAACAATTTAAACACTGCCTTACAGAAGTGTATTTACAAGGGTATATTTGTGCGAGAGTTCGTGTGTTTGTGTAGAACGAGTGTATACAGAAAACATCAAAACGAAAGCACATTGTTACATTTTTGAGAAAGTTCAAGAATTAGCCATTTTTTTAAATTTTTTTAATCATTTCAAGTTTAAGAGCATCGGGAGAAGATGAAAATTTAACAAGGCAAATGTAAAGGTGTGATTAATAAAAGGCTATTTATAAATGAATGTGTATGTGTGTTAGTGCTATAACTTGAATGAGAATAAGTCGAAATTTTATAATGACATTAACAAATCACAAACAGGTAAATGAATAATTGTTTTATTGTATTTTAAATCTTTTAATTTTATTAGCAGCGTTAGAATCATAAAGACATACATTTCCTCATGCAACTCACTCTTACCAAAAGTTTGTGGAATCTAAAATATCATTGACATCGGGATTTTCAATATCTTATCTAGTTTTTTTAGATCTAACTGTGACAGACGAACGGACGACCAGACAGAAAACAAACAACAAACCTTATACCAGTTTGACATTTTGTTGACCCTTGAGTTTATTGAAGTAATGAGTCTCTTGTGTTTAATTTTTGTTGTATTTTGATTGTTTTTGTTTTTGTCGTTATTATTCATTTTTAGCGGCCCCCGAAAGGGGAAAAGACGCTATTAGTTTTGTGTGGCCTGTCTGTCCGTCTGTCTGTCTGTCTGTCTGTCTGTCTGTCTGTCTGTCCGTCTGTCCGTCCGTCCCGTTTAGTGCTCAGAAAGTAGAAGAGAAAATGAAAATCTGACATCACGATAATATAGAGCATTCAAAGTTCTGATGCAACGGCTACTTTTTTTTTTTCTAAAAGCTCAAAATCTAATTTTTAAAAATATTTTATGCAAACAGTATTTAAAGAGAAAAAACCTAATTAGTATGCAATATAAATGAAACCTACTTTAAGACAATTAATAATCTAATATACTGCACATGTTTGCAAATTTTTTTTTGTTCCAACATACGAGTAACATACCAGTATTTACTAGTAAAGTAATCAACTCATAAAAGAGGTGTTGCTTTTCATCGTTGGATGTTTTTAGATTTCGTTACTCTTCATTGTGTTTTGATTCTATTTGGATATTAAGTGTTGTTCTGTGTTTTTCTGTGCAAGGAGCACACTATTTTTTTTATTCAATTTCTGTTTACTTTTTTTAATTTCTTAACTTTGTTGTTTACTAACATGTCTATTAAGACATTCACGATTGAGAAAAAGGATCTGGAGGGAGGCCTCGTCCATCCTCCGGGGACCCTTCTTCTCAAACTATCCGGACAGGGGGCAGTCAGAGCCTCGATGGCGACCATCGTTGCCGCCTTGGGGCTCAGGCCGGAGGAGGTGGGTCCCCTGTACCGGTTCGAGAACCCGTATTTGTGGTTTCTCGGCGTCTCCTCACCCGCGGTGAGGGGAAAGATACTAGGCCGAACCTTCGGAAAAGAAGACACTTTCAGGGTGGAGGTGACCACCCTGGAAGAAGAAAAGATCAAAATCACCCTCCACTGGGTGTCCCCCCGCATCTCTAAATCCAAAATGGAAGAAATTGTCAATAGTATGGCGGAGGATGGCTCCAAAGCAGAGGCCCACAAAATAGATGGGACAGACAAGTGGGTCAGCTGGATCAGACCGAGGAAGGGAGCCGAGCTGCCTCATTATATCCAGCTGAAGTATGAGGATGACCCGAGAACGTACAGAGTTCTAATTACAACCCCGGGGAGGAGACAACAGTGCTGGCACTGCCAGAAGGAGGACCATTGGTCAAACCATTGCCCAACCAGAACCACCCCTAGGGGTAATAAAAAAGAAGGGGTAAAGATCCCAGAACCCCCCAAAACATCATACGCTACGGCCCTAAAAGGAGGGAGTGCAAAAAGTACCCAGGAAGTTGGGTCTGGGGAAGAAGAAGGATTTAAAGTAGTAGAGAGGAGGAGGAAGGCCTCAGATGGACAGGGAGGAATTAGTAAGGATAAGGAACAAGCCCCCTCCCCCAAAAAGGTAGAAAGAGGAGGGAGCGCGGGAGGGTCAAACTCCCACAAAAAACTTAAACCAGAAGAAAAAGTAAGGTCGGAGCCTGACACTCCAACTCAAATAAACAGAAAGAGGACCCTATCGTCCTCCTCCTCTTCACTGTCTGACGGCCAGTGCGGTGAGGTAGAGGTGGAGGAGGAGGGCGAAACGAGAGAGGAGGGAGAGAGGGAAGTGGAGTTTCCTGATTCCCCAGGCCAATTGATCATAGATGAGGGGGAGGACCCTGGCACACACTCCAGTTCATAAACACAAAAAGCAAATCAAAATAGTGGACCACACACAGACACACACAAACACGCACTCATAGAATACGATAGAATGTTAACACGCACACACAACAACCCACCCACACGCAGACATGGCAGACATCACAATTCTCTCTCTAAATATCAGAAGCTTAAATAACAAACACAAATATTTAGTACACTTAGCCAACACCTACAAAACAGACTTCATATATCTGTAAGAGACAAACACGCACACACGATACCAGGCAATGAAAATCACCTCAGACATGGGTTTTGCGGGTGGGTACTTTAGTTTAGGGCAGAAAGCAAGAGGGGCAGCTATTTTACAGACATCTAACAGATTCAAGGTTACATACACACAAACAGAAAATAACGGTAGGGTAGTCATAGTTAAGGTAGAATCACAAAAACACGCATACACTCTAGTGAACATTTACGCTCCAGCTCAGAGTGCAGAAAGGCCTTTGTTTTTTGAAACTCTGAGCGAAGAGCTACACAGCAAACACGTAGGGGAAAAAATAATATTAGGTGGGGACTTCTACTACATAGAAACGCAATTAGACAGGAAATACACGAACACGCAGGGTCCACCCCCTCAAACCCAAACTCAAACTAACGACTATCTCAAAGAGATAAAAGTTCAACATCGAATAGGGGACGCTTACAGGGGAGTGTACCCAAAGGGGAAGGATACTACAATGAAGCATAGCACACACCCAGTGGAGACTAGACTGGACCGTTTTTACACACCGAACGACATTCAAATTAACGAAATAAAACACCTGGACGAGACATTGACTTACACAGACCACAAAGGAGTATTAGTTAAAATAGGGGGAGAGAATAAGGAGGTTAAAAAACAACGAAATTTTTGGAAATTTAACAAAAGTCTGCTTGAAGAACCGCAAATCCAAAAATCTATCGCAGACACGATCCAGAATTGCATAGGAGAAGAGGGTAACGAAGGGGAAATTATACAAATGTGGCCGGTACTCAAAGAGTCCATTAAACAACAAGTGATAGTTCTAGCAAAGATTAAAAGTAAAAAATTAAAAGACGAAGAGACAAGACTTAGAGACAGATTACAAACAACAACGAACGACATTGACAAAATAGAACTACAAGGACAGTTAGAAGACATATATAAGTATAAATATAAAGGGGCAGAAATCAGATGCAAGTACCCAAGTTTATCGGAATCACCAAACAAACTATATTTAACGGCAGAACAGAATGTACAGAAAGACAGGACAATTACAACAATAAAAGATACTGACGGAGAAGAAACACAAGACCACACACGGATAAATGACATATTTTGCAAATTTTTTAGAGAAATATACAAGAAAGAACCGACAGCAGCAGACGCACAGAATTTTTTCTTAAACAATGTTAAAACAATAGTAGACGAAGACAAAGAAACCGCAGACAGACCCTTCACTCTAGCGGAACTGAAGGCTACCCTAGACATGACCCAAAACGACAAATCCCAAGGTCCCGAAGGTTTAACATACGAATTTTACAAAGCCTTCTTCCCCCAAATAGGACCGTTACTGATAAAACTAAACACAGACATGTTAGGGAAAGGACAGACACCAAAAGACTTTAACCTCGCATACATTACTCTACTACCCAAAAAACCCGAAAATAACACCTCACCTAGCGACTTCAGACCAATTTCCCTATTAAACACAGACTACAAACTTATGACCAAAATGATTTTCCTAAGACTAAAACCCATAATCCCACTCCTAATAGGACAAGACCAATACTGCAGTAACCATGACAAGAATATTGACGAACTAAACCACTTTTTAAGAGACATTATTTATTACTGCAAGGACAAGGACTTAAAGGCAGCCCTCATGTCCGTTGATCAAGAGAAAGCATTTGACAGAATTGACCACGACTACCTTTTTAAAGTACTAGACAAGACTAACATAGACAAGACACTAACAAAATACATCAAATTGGTCTACACAGATGCCGCAAGCCAACTGATCATAAACCAAAAAGTTAGTGATAGGATCCCCATAAGAAGATCAGTCAGGCAAGGTTGTCCCCTATCCCCCTTCCTATACACCCTCTGCCTGGAACCCCTGTTAGAAAGTATAAGATTAGACTCAGAAATAGTAGGCATTAAAATCCCGGGCCCCACCCCCTTAGTTAAAATCAAAGCATATGCAGATGATACCACCCTGTTCCCCACCTCAGAAAAAGATGTTAAAAAGATGATAGAGAAATTTACACTATTTGGGAGGGCGAGCGGGTCCAAAATTAATTTTTCCAAATCTTCCATCATGTCCCTGGGGAGGTGGGAGGTCCCCCCAAACAAAACTCACGGGTTTAGAATAGAGACAGAAATAAAAATATGCGGCATCGTGTGGACCAGAGACCCGACACACTACGTGACGAAACAATGGGACGCTATTATTGACAAGACAAAAAACATTTTACAATTATTTCGACACACATCATCCACCATTTTTGGTAGAGCCATTTTAACCAACAGCTTAATTACACCCAAAGTCCTTTACCTGACCAACGCTGTAGAGCCACCTCCCAACTTCTTAGACAAAATAAACAAAATAATTAGGAAATACATTTTCAGAAATACAATCACAAACATAAAACACAACACACTAATTCAAGACAAAAAAGACGGGGGGATTAGCCTACAAGACATGAATACAAAAATAAAAGTACAAAGGTTAAAATATTTAGGAAAAGTAGTTAGGTCCCCCGAAAAATTCCCCTTAACCTTGTACTATTTCGGCCTGAGGCTAAACAAAATTCTTCCCATCCAAAACAACAACCCCCATTTTTTCGGCACACACACTCACCCTTTCTACAGATCACTAGCTAGACATTTACAAAACAATGAACATTTAATACACCACACATCCAAAGACATCTACACAGCACTTAGAAACAAACTCAAAGAAAATTTAGAAATTAGAATAAAGTGGGGGAGAAAATTAGGAATAACAGTCAACACACATACAGACACATTCACGCACTTACACAACAAAAGCATAACACCCAAAGCGAGGGAGGTGGCCTACAGGCTAATTTTTAACATGACCCCAATTAAATTTAAGAAGAGAAATGTACACACATGTGCCTTATGTCACGCAGACAATGGGAACAATGAAAATCATTTGTTCTTACAATGTAAAATGTTCGAGAATGTCAGAAGTACTATGAGAGACCTTTTGAATGCAAATTGTAAATGTAATGTTAATCTTAACTTAGCTATTGTTCTAAACAAGTTACCTATAAAATGTAAAAAGACTCATATATTTAATTTAATAATAGTTTCAGAATACAGAAGTCTAGTTTGGCGCAGTATAACTAAAGTTGTTCATGATAATATATCTGTACATCCCAATAAGTTAGACTTAATATTTAGGAAAATAATTGAACATAGAATAGATAATATCAGTTTTTAAAAGTGTTTAAATTAATGTACTTCATAAACCTGCTAAACCCCAGCTCTGTTCTATTTTTTTTTTTTTTTTTTTTTTTTTTTTTT
>JADKLZ010078767.1:16276-29880 GCA_021533235.1 Biomphalaria straminea
GTCTGTCTGTCTGTCTGTCCGTCCGTTGAGAGATCAAAGCGGATCTGACAGGGATCCGACTCCGACGTGGGCCGCCTCTGAGTTTGTGTATCACACAAACTCTCTTTGTAATCTTGTTTTTGTTATTATTGTTATTTTACATTGTAAATTTTGTTTTATTTTGTTGTTGTGGTGGTTTTTGATGTTTTTGTTGCTGCTATTGTCGTTATTATTGCTGATGTTGTAGTTGATGAATTTTTTTTTATAGCGGATAATCTTGACTCCAGAAATAAACTGTCTATTTCATTTTGCTTTCAGAAAGTTTTAAGTTTTTTTTTGTTTTTTTTTTCTAAACAGTAATTTGCTCTCCACAGCATTGAAATTGACGAGCTCCCCAGACGCTCCAGTTAGCTTAGACGAGAGACACGAGAGTGACTTTTTTTATTTTTTTGGTTTACGGGGTAGCTACTAATTAACAGTTTGAGAAGCACTGTTTTATATGTAATTACAACATTTGTTTTTACAAGTTGCATGTTTCCTGTTACCTATCCCTTAGTCTGGTGGACCGTTGGGGCACCAAGCAGGACCTGTAGACCGTCTTTCTCCATTCCTCTCTATCCTTTGCCATGTTTAGAACGTCTTTCAATGTTAGGCCCGTCCATTATTTTATTTTGTCTTTTTACAGCTTCTTCTGTCTTCTCTTCTTTTTCCTGGTACTGTTCCCTGGAGGAAGATATGCACTACAAAGAACGATAAGCTTGCGAACGTCGGTATTGACAGAGGTTTTTTTTTATTGTAAAAACAGCTAGTTCCAAACACTACTTAGTATGTGTATTGTTTTAGAAAGAAGTAATTTGTAACGCAAATATAACAAAAAAACTAACTTGAGACATAGACGTAACTAGTACAGACCAGACTAGGTTTCGATGAAGAATAGCGAAGTAACAACCAATGTTAACAATCTATTCTTGACGGTTTTAATGAAAAGAGGCTTATTAGAGATTTAGCGTGCCGATAATCTACATTAGTATTCAACTTTTTGTTCGACATTCAGTACTCAACGTCGACTATTCTCTATTGTTAACCTTTTGCCTGTGCTAATGGATTTTGTTATTTTTTCATGTTACCTCCCTTTGGTTTATCTGCATTAGACACAGCGCAGAAAAGCCTAACAATATATACAAACAATATATACAATATATTAAGAAAACATCATTTTACTGTTGGGGGTCGTCGCATGGTGGGCAAATGTAAAAAGGGGTGGTGGAACTAAAAATGTTGAGAACCACTGCGTCAGTGGTCTGCATTCTAAGGGAGACAACAAATATAAATACGAAACGTTTCCACCCTCGTATCTCCTAAAAGCTAGTGTAAACATAGAATAATGGGAAATGTGTGAGGGGCTGAGAGATGGCGAGTGGATGAGACATGAATGTGGTACTTACTTTTACATAAGGAAATTCGCTGTAGTTTCTTTTAACACGATATGATACTATTCTGTTACCTGTTACCTGTCCCTTAGTCTGGTGGACCGTTGGGGCACAAAGCAAGACTTGCGGACCATCTTTCTCCATTCCTCTCTATCCTTTGCCCTGATTAAAACCTCGTTAAATGGTAGGCCTGTCCATTCTTTGATGTTGTCTTCCCACCGCTTTCTCTGTCTGCCTCTTTTTCTTTTTCCTGGCACTGTTCCCTGGAGGAAGGTCTTTGCGAGTCCCGAAGATCTTGTTACATGGCCATACATTTTGAGTTTTCGTTTCTTCACAGTATTTAGCAGGTCATAATGGGGTCCGATCGCTGCCGTAACCCTGTCTCTAATCTCTTGATTTGTGATGCGGTCTTTAAATGTGATGCCTAGGATCCTTCTGTAGCATCTCATTTCCATTGCTAGGATCCTCCTCTCTAGCTCTGCAGTCAGCGTCCAAGACTCACAAGCATATAGAAATGTGGCCATGACCAGTGAGCGCATCTGTCTGATTTTGGTGCCGAGGGCTAAGCCTTTATCTTTCCATATCGACTTGAGTTTAGAAAGGGCTGCTGTGGACTGTGCTATTCGGACCATTAGTTCGGGCTTTGTTCCCTCATCCGAGACAATAGCTCCGAGGTATTTAAAGCTGCTAACGCTAGTTAACTTTTCGCCTCCAATACTGATGGCCTTTGTAAAGCCCTGTTGACTATTGGTCATGATTTGGTTTTTTTCTGCATTTATTAGCATGCCATAAGCTGCTGAAGTCTTGTCAATGCGCATCACTAGGTCGGCTAGTTTGTCTTCTGTCCCTGCTAGGCCATCAATGTCATCTGCGAAGCGCAAGTTTGTAACTTTTCTTCCTCCAATGCTTACAGTACCTTCAAATCCTTCGAGAGCATCTTCCATTATTCTTTCAAGGAAGATATTGAAGAGTGTTGGTGAAAGGAGGCAGCATTGTCTTACTCCAACTGTGGTTTTGAATCATTCCACCAAATTTTGTTGTTGAAGTACACCGCACTGGTGGCATCCTTGTATAGGTTCTGGATAACTTTGATTATGTTTGTGTTAATGTTATATTTTTCCATTGTCGCCCAGAGTGCCCCGTGCCATACTCGATCGAAAGCTTTCTTGAAATCAATAAAGACATGGAAAAGATTCTCTTGGTGTTGGATATATTTTCACAGAGTATTCTGAGGTTTAGGATTTGCTCTGTTGTGCTGCGACCATGTCTAAAACCCGCCTGTTCTTCAGATATGATTTTGTCTGCTATCGGTTTTAGTCGATGTAATATTATTTTTAACAGCACTTTGCTGGGATGGCTTATGAGGCTGATGGTGCGATAGTTTTGACATAGTTGTAAATTGCCTTTCTTTGGAAGAGTGATGATGAGTGACTGGGTCCAGGGTTTGGGCCATTCTCCTGATTACCAGATCTTGTTGCAAATTGTGTAGAGTGCGTTTATCATGGTTTCTCCTCCCGCTTGTAGAAGTTCACCAGGAATGTTGTCAACTCCGGCCGATTTTCCCTTTTTCAGGGCTTTTACTGCTGCTTCTACTTCCGAGCGAAGAATCGGATAGTCGTCCATGTTGGAAACCATGTTGGAAACCCCAAAGTAGTCGCCATATTCGAGGCATAAATAGGAGGACGCTTTGCAGCCGTCAATATCTTGGACCCCAATGACCAAGATATCAACACACAAGTTGATATGCTAAACACAGCAGTCACAGAAACAGCCCGGGAAATACTAGGGAAGCTCCGCCCGCCCAAAAAACCCTGGGTAACAGAGGATATACTCCAACTCTGTGACAAGAGACGGGAGCTTAAAAGGAAAAAAAATGTCTGACCCAAAATATGACCTCGAATACAAAAACGTCAACAAACGGATTAGAAAGGGAATGAAATAAGCGAAGGAAAAGTGGATAGAGAACAAATGCAAAGAAATTGAACTGGGACTTAACAGGAATGACAGTAAAAAAGCGTACCAACTATTGAAGCACCTCACTACCTCAAAGCATGGAAGAACCAACACGATACAAGACAAAAACAATAGGTGCCTAACTGAGGAAAAAGATGTGTTAAAAAGATGGACGGATTACTGTTCAGAACTGTATAACTTCGAAATCTCAGGAGATACAGAGATACTAAATGTCCCGGATACTATTTATGTGGCCTATTAAAAATAGGCGATGAGAATATTTAAAAACTTTGATTTTATGTTCTTAAGCCTATTGAAAAGGAAAATGATACATAACTTATTTATGTCATTTAAGAAACTACAATAAAGTTTGTTTCAGTTGCAAACATCATTTTAAAAAGTGCAAGTCTTATTTGAGCAAAACTACTCTAAATTATAACGCCGGGGGGGGGGGGGGGGGTAGGAAGGACTTCTAAAATGAAATGTTTTAAAGAATGGAAACTTAACACAATTTTTGGCTTTTTTTTTGCACAAGTATTTACATCATGTTTAGAACTCATTTTCACGTAATACTAACCCGTTTTGTTATATTTGTTTCCTTCTTCGGAGAAAGTATGCCATCGATGCTTATAAAGTATCTTCTATGCCGGGGAAAGTTCATTCCAATGTTAGTATTGGCTAGAATACATGTTCTCTCTCCATCCAGCACTAACCTTCATCAACAGGGTCTGGGGAGAAGAGACTTGAGAGGTACAAAAGTTCACTTAGTTTGTAAATTGAACTTAGTTTGTAAATTGAACTTAGTTTTTAAATTTAACTTAGTTTGTAAATTGAACTTAGTTTGTAAATTGAACTTAGTTTGTAAATTGAATGAATCTAATAAAAAAGGAATCAGATTTTGTTAGATATTGAACATTAAGTTCCATCTGTAAAATGTTTTGCATGTTTCGGAAATTCCTTCAGAGTTGAAGATAGTTATTTCCTAGTCCAAACCTCCCGCAGGACGACGGGGGATTGGAGCGGGCAGGGTTTGAACCCGGGACCATCGGTAAATCGATACGACAGTCCAGCAAACCACTCGACCAGGCAGCCATCTACATTATTGAACTATATGTATTAGTCGTAGAAATGACTTTTTAGGAAATTTCAGGATTTTTAGGGCACCCCTGAGTCCATTGAACTCTTAGGTACGTGAATTTAGATGGGCAAAGAAAAGGTTTGTTGGTCGTTGTGCTGGCCACATGACATCCTGCGAGTTAACCCTTATCGAAAGAAACAGATGGTCTTAACATCAAATATCAGTATAGATCGTATGATTATCAATATTTCATATTGTACCTATATTGTGTGTAAATATGTTTAAAAAGGGGAGAAACTGTTTTAAACTACTGACATGTTGAGAATAGGTGCTAGTGCTGACAACGATAGCGTGAGGTTAGGATTGAGGTTTAAGAAATCTAAAATTGGTAATGAATATGTTTCTTTCTGCGATTGTCTCCCTTTCTTTAACGCATGTGTCTCTGAGAAGTTCAACTATTGACTGAGAAACTTATAAATATATCAAAGATTAAAATATTACATAATAAGGTCAATGGTACAGACATCACAAGGATGTAACGTAGCCATGCCAATGTTATGAGGGACACTATTTAAGTTAAGATATAATTGAATTTTGTATAGTATCTACAATTATGTCCGCACCGAGTGACACCCGATAGGGGATGACACTTGTAGTGAAAATATGCACTTTAATAAAATAGCCGTTGCATCAGAACTCTGATTGACCTAAAATATTGCTATGTCCGATTTTCATTTTCTCTTCTGCTTTCTGAGATCTAAACGGGAAGGACGCAAGGACAGACAGACAGACAGAAAGACAGACGGACAGACAGGCCACACAAAACTAATAGCGTCTTTTTCCCTTTCGGGGACCGCTAAAAATCTTTGTAACTTTTTCCTCCTAATTGACAATATCATTGTTAATTAGACCTCATTAAAATAATGTCTGATTTTGTAAACGCTACTCTGTATTATATAGAAAAAAAAACACAATCTGTATGTCTTTGGTTTCAAATAAAATATAATTCAATGTTAATGTATTTGTATATGAGTAACCATAATAAATTTTGATACCATCTAATTTTAAAGTTAAACAATAATAGTTAACAAAGTGGATGTTAGGAATCACACAATGTAATATCAAAACATAAAATAAACTGGTGTCAATCTTGAAAAGAAAAAAAAACTATTATATGTAAACCTTCTTAATGGAAACGATCTTTAAAAAGACAATTAAGACAATAGAGACTATCATGGTAGACTTTCATGGAGTCATGACATTCAATAGAATACCTGCTGTCTGCTGTTAGTGAGACTCTAAGGGACTAACACACTAGACTTTCATGGAGTCATGACATTCAATAGAATATCTGCAGTCTGCTGTTAGAGAGACTCTAAGGGACTAACACTCTAGACTTTCATGGAGTCATGGCATTCAATAGAATACCTGCAGTCTGCTGTTAGAGAGACTCTAAGAGACTTACACACTAGACTTTCATGGAGTCATGACATTCAAGAGAATACCTGCAGTCTGCTGTTAGAGAGACTCTAAGAGACTTACACACTAGACTTTCATGGAGTCATGGCATTCAATAGAATACCTGCAGTCTGCTGTTAGAGATACTCTAACGAGATACTCTAAGCACGCTAGACTTTCATGGAGTCATGACATTCAATAGAATACCTGCAGTCTGCTGTTAGAGAGACTCTAAGGGACTAACACACTAGGCTTTCATGGAGTCATGACATTTAATAGAATACCTGCAGTCAGCTGTGCCGTTGTACTGCAAAATCACCTCATGTAATTTCTTAGAAAAACATCCTTGCTTGTTTTTGTGTTATACATAGAACAGAACACAATTAGTTCCTCACGTGTCTCCAAATTTCTGTCTCAGACCCCTATAAATATAGCCTACTTCTCTAAACTTGTTATATCAGTTGACTCATCGAGATAATTAAATCAAAATCTACAATATTGTTCTTTAATTGTTCACACAATCTGACTGAAATGTCATTCTATCTGCAACAGTGTTTTAGTTAACTCTATTTTCTTTAATAAATGCTATAATAAAAGCACATTTAATAAATGTCTTTGCTATGGCTTGCAATTAAGTTTGACAAAATGTAGCTTGCTTTTACTGCAGACTGAAGACTTACACTTTTTGTGCAGTTTACCAAAAATAATTTTTCAATTCAAATAGCTTGTCATCTTTTGTTTTTCATCGCAACAGTTTAACATTATTTTGGTTATTTTTAGGCGGCCAAGCGGGCCACATGTTAAGTGGTGGCGGGCTTTATGCGGCCCCCAAACGCCGTATTTCCCATTCCTGGATCAAGTAGAGGGGCGAGGAAAGGCTAATCACGATTCCGTTAAACTTTGACATTATGTTCATTAAAGACAACTGGTTGACAAATACAAATGTGTCATAGCTAACATAATAATGTTTCCTAGTATCATCAGAATGTTGACTGTTGCCCCACACCATAAATATGAATTGTTTAAGAAGCAATGATTCCATTACTATACAGCTGAGTTACAAAGCATAAGTAAACGGCCTTTACCAGTTAGTGGCTTAAACTAATCTACTCAATGAACACTATTTTCTGGTTAAAAAGAAAGGCTTGAAATTTCAATATTAATTTTTTTATTCTAAGTTAACTGAATTTAGTTTTTTATAATAAGGCATATTATTAATATAAATTAAAATATGAAAGGGTTTTATCTTTTGCATTGATTTTAAATTTAACAGTTTGTGAAGTGAAATTAAATAATGAAAAATCAGTATTTTTGATAGTGAAATACTCAAGAGTGTTTATTTCTGCTACTTTTTTTTTCCAACTTCATTACAAATCAATAACGAGATTTAATAACCATTGAAAAATTTAGAAAGAAAAAAAAACATTGATCGAGCTAATCTTCAATAATGTTTCTGTCTTAATATCTACTGGAATGAAGTCTGAACTACGACCCTTGGGCCATATTCGGCCCGTCAAAGCAAGTGTCTTCATGTGGATAACGAGACTTTATTCGTTTTAAGTTTTTCGGTAATTGGCTCATGACTCCTGTGTTATGAATCATGATCACTCCCCGATTAAAATAGGCCAATGGCTGTTGTTAGTGCAATTGTTGGTGTTATTGTTGTTTGTGTTGTGTTTAGTCTTGAAATAAATACATGTATACTTTGTGATGAATATTTATATATTAATTTACTTGAAACATTTTATTTTGGACTTCCTATGGTCTTTGATCAACTTTTGTTCTAGTTATGTAAATAAATTGTTTTTGAATTCTTTAATTTCACAATGTTTTGTTTCCTTTTTTATCGATGCTGTTTTTTGTAATTAACATTTACAATAACTGAAATCTGTTTAAATACAAACAAAATCTACCATGAGTAGATCTGGAACTTGCTATCAACAATCAGGTCTATAGAATCAAATATTCGATGTAGTTGTTATGTTGTTGTTGTTTTTTTTTTCATTTAAAATGCAATTTAAACGTTTGCAAACATTTTAAATACAAAAAGTTGTTAGTTATAAAAAGAAATCGAAAAAAAATTCTAATGTGTTGTTAAATTTTAATTTTTTAAAGCTTTTTTTTTTTAATCAAGCAGCCATGTTTTCTTTTTTAAGGGAAGTAATTAATAAATACTAACTATAAAAAATAAAAACACAGTTGTCTTTTCATGTACATCAATTTTTTTTATTTTTTTTAAATTTTAGAATAATAATTTAGTATGTAATATTATATGTCGATAGATTTGCAGTAAACAACCTACTAGATTTAAACTGTTCTTATGCATTTTAAATATAATTTAAAATTTAGCAAATATCTTCAATAAAGGCAAACAAAAAATTAACTAAAAATTAGAAGATATAAGAAAGAACGCGTGGCTCTGTTTTTAAATGTTATTTTGTTTTTTTACTAGGGAGATAACTGATAAAATACATACTTTTAGCAACAATTTAATATATGTGTCGACGAGTAGGCAATGTTAGTAACTAAACAAATAAATGTGTGATAATTAGTTTATGGTATTGAAGAATCCATTCAAACAAAAAAAACATCCACTAAATTACCAGTCCCTCTATACTGTCCATACCGGCGTGCGCAAGGACATCGCTGCCAAAGGCAGTCTTTTTTGGTGAGCTAAAAGGTGGTCGACGTAACAGAGGCGCCCCACGGAAACGCTTTAAAGACCAGCTTAGGCATGAACGTTCCTTAACTGACATAGAAGATAGCACATGGCTTCATGCCAAGTCGGAACGAGGCAGCTGGAGGTCACTCACGAAGGCCGAGGGATACACATTTGAGACCATAAGAAAATCTGCTGCCGAGGACAAACGCAGACGACGAAAATAAAATCTAAATCAACCACCTCCGGAAAATGGTTTTACATGCCCTGGATGTAGAAAAATATGTTGGTCATAGCTGGGGCTGCATAGCCACAGGAAATACTGCATTCCTCAATAATCTTCAGACTCGAAGACAAGCCTTATTTATTTATCTTCTGAAAAATAAATAACTATTTATTCCAAATAAACCATTTTTCTACCAAAACATAGACTGGGTTTTCTTTTTCCTGCACATTTAGATTAAGCTCATTTAATTTTTCTGTTAAATCGATCATAATGTAAAATTTTATATTGAAACTATTTGTCGTTCTCTAATTTGATGTGATAATTGCCTTTTTCATTTAGAAATGTTTATTTCATTCAAGCACAAAGCAAAACGTTTCATCACCTTAAATTAGGAAAGTTATAGCCTTTTAGGGAAAGGAGAAGTTGGAATAATGTCTCCATTTTGTTTAAGTGGTAGAGTCATTTTGTCAAGATCAAGTTAATAATCTTGATTAACGAAATGATGACCTCACGTAATTCGGTCGGAATCGTTTTGGTGTATTATTCAGTGAAATGTAAAAATTTCAAGGTTTATTTTATTTTGCTTTGACAATCGTTGTTGCCCTTTTATTTTTTCCTGTCATACTTCTGGCTCTATCAATTGCTATTTAAATGAATTTCTTTAAATCGATCTTATTGTCTTCAATGTATTTTCTGCATAGCATTCTCTCTATCAACCCCTCTTGTTTGTCATGAGAGCGGTAGCAATTCTAGGGAAGACATATATATGACAAAATGGGCGACTTGTGCCGTGTCTTTATGTCGCAAGACTAATCTATTGCAACTGATAAGACAGAAAAATAGTTGAATATCTTTCACCTGCAAATATGTTATATTTGAATATAGTTTGGCTATTCTATAGTGTACTGTTTTAGCGGATAGTGCAAATGTTTGATTTTTTTTCAAGACTTCTGGTTTGTTTTTGTAATCAAGAAACAGTTCTTCAGATACACGTAGGAAGCATCTGTAAATGGATTGCCTTTTCGTGCAATTTCTAGTAATACCGCCAGATTAGCATTGTTTGTAGATTGCTTGTAAATTTGAGAACATAATTCGCTTCTAACTCATTTACCTAAAACAACAAACTATACATAACAGTCTAAGCTTGTGGTTAAGATGCCGATTTGTCTTGCGTAATAGTGAATAAAAGCGTACATAAAGGCATCCGACGACCGCGTCATTCCAGAACTTCCGACGGACTGACAACAGTGACGACGCATGCAATGAAGGAGGGGTGTGATGAAAAGCGAGTGCAAGTGGCTGAGAGATCGAATCGGCGACTTATCTTCGTTAAAGGATTCAGATTTGTTAAAAAAACGGTTTGATAAAATATTTTATTTGCATAAAGAACTTAAGAGCCGCAGCTTCACATCTAAGGGGCCGAATGTGGCTCGCAAGCCGCATGTTTCCGACCCCGGAATTAGCCTAATAGCCCACATTGTGCAGGCGAACAAAAATGAGCAATTTAAACATAATATTTAATCTAGAAACTAACGAATGCGAACAATGTCTGCATATCTAGCTAAAAATATTGATACTAATATGAAGTTTAATTCAAATAAAATATTATTTTATTCTAATTTCTCCGTAAAACGAAAGTTCTTATTAAATTTTCTAAATTTATAAAAGTATTAAACAAAATAATTTAAATATGTATTTATGAGACAGCTTAACTTATCTTAAATTATGTTTTTATATTTCAATTCCTCTGTAAATTGACAGCACAACGCCATATACATATCCCAATATTTGAAGTTCAGTTTTATTGTAATATTTTGATGATTTAAAAAAAAACAAAAATAAAACCATAAGTTGTCCTCTAACTTTATTCAATAGCCATAAATGTTTTGTCTTATAATACTAAAATGTAGAACTGATGTAATATGTTATTGTAATTGTAAGCTATAAATGTATTTCAAAAAATTGCTCAGATTTTTTTATTCATTCATTCTTTTTTTCTAATTCAGTGGTAAAACGACTATGGTTCATCTTGAACACTTTCTTATATGGCTGTGGATTCCTATTTTAAAGAGACACTACGAACCTCATGTATTGCACGTCAAGGTGGCTTTCACCTTGGTGGTAGAGGAGCTGGCCATTTTCCGTGTGGTACGCTTTTCTTCAAGAGTCGAGGCCCACGTTTTCTTGCTGTCTATAGTTGTTTTTGTCACCGTGTCTTTCCAACTATGTCTTCCTAAAGGCAGTATCAATGTTTACTGATTTTAAATCAATTTTTATCACATCAACGTAACGGAGGTGGGGGCAGTCAGTTTTTCTTGAGCCAGACGCAAGTTGCCCGTACAGAATGATTTATTTGATGCGATTGTCATCCATCCGACGATCATATCCTAACCTGCGCAGGCGGTGTTGCCTGAGACTGCACAGTTGGTGATAAGGCCTGTTCTCTCAATGATCACATTATAACACACTCTTTCTTTCCATGTTATTTTTAAGATCCTAGTTTTCTCTCCTGGTTTGTGTCCACGACTCACAGCTGAACAGTAGCGTGCTAAGAACGTATGACTTGTGGACCTTTATTTTGGTCGCTCTTTGAGTAAGCACGTATTGAGTTCCTTGTAAAGACTAACGAACACAAGAGCAAATATTGAGTTCTTTGTTAAGACTAACGAACACAAGAGCAAATATTGAGTTCCTTCTAAAGACTAACGAACACGAGAGCAAATATTGAGTTCTTTGTAAAGACTAACGAACACAAGAGCAAACATTGAGTTCATTGTAAAGACTAACGAACACAAGAGCAAATATAGAGTTCTTTGTAAAGACTAACGAACACGAGAGCAAACATTGAGTTCATTGCAAAGACTAACGAACACAAGAGCAAACATTGAGTTCATTGCAAAGACTAACGAACACAAGAGCAAACATTGAGTTCCTTGTAAAGACTAACGAACACGAGAGCAAATATTGAGTTCCTTGTAAAGACTAACGAACACAAGAGCAAATATTAAGTTCATTGTAAAGACTAACAAACACAAGAGCAAATATTGAGTTCCTTGTAAAGACTAACGAACACAAGAGCACGTATTGAGTTCCTTGTAAAGACTAAAGAACACAAGAGCAAATATTGAGTTCCTTGTAAAGACTAAAGAACACAAGAGCAAATATTGAGTTCCTTGTAAAGACTAACGAATACAAGAGCAAATATTGATGAAATTATTATCATGGGAGGAGAATGGATTAAGGAAGGAGATAGAGATAGGGGAGGGGTGGAGCAGGTGGCCAATGATGTCGTGGGGCAAGGTGAATGTGGGGCAAGGTTGAACTGGAGAACAGTTGAGGAGCAGAATGGCTAATACGTTGCACAATTGTATTAATTGAGTTGTAATTTTAATTCATTTCATTGATGCATTTGTTTATTTATACTCCTTTGAATGTGTGTGTGTGTGTCAGTATAAGGAGGGCTATCTGAATATGTTTTACTACTCTCACCTTTTAGATGATTAATATAATAAATATAGATTCAATGAATAGGTCGTCAAAATTTGTATTCTCTAAATAATATCATTGAGGTACATAATGAGGGACAATTTTATCATTATTTATTCTCTTCATCATGCAACTATTTAATTGTTTTATTTTGAGAAAAGAAAAACATGTCATACAGAAATTGCAAATAGAAACTCTTCACTCTACAAAGAAATTAAAAAAAAAAGTTTCATCTAAAAAATAAAATACTCAAGCTATGCATTTTATCTAAATCTTTCGTGTTTTAAATAATATTCTTCTTTTCTTTTTAGGAACGCTTAAATCTTTATAATTCATCATTATAAAATCACAAACTAAAGATAAGGGGGAAAAATAGTGAGATTATATCGTCATCAGTCAATACCGAAGCCTCGATCCAGATACATTTTTGTTTAAATGAATAGTCAACTAACAGCCTTAAGTCAATTATGACACAAAGTTTTTATGTGTCTCATATCTGACAAAATCTTTTAACAAAATATTATGTGTTTGCAAACATTGCGGTCATACATAGCAATTGTCGGAAATGCAAATCAAAATTTATCAAGCATGGGGAAGTCTGGTTTTGTAAGTCAATCAGTTCCACTGAGATTTTCACTAACATTTTCTATTCGTTTTGCTATTGCCATGCCAGAAAAGTTGACTGCTTCAACAATCACTATATTTTTGTATTGGTTTGCTTAGGAATAACAACCACATTTTCTGTACAGATCAAACGTTGGTATCTTATAATCCACACAAAGAAAAAAAATAAAAAATAAAATCTGCCCACTATTCATGAACTTTTCAATATCTAATTATCAATTCTTCGACGCTTCCATTTCGTTCACGTAAAAATGTTACATGTAACGGCTGCAATCATGTCGATGTCAGAAGAACACGAATTAAAAAGATGCAGAAAGGATGTGTTAAAGACACCTTTCTATCTTTAGAAGATAACTGTGTACTAACCTTAAGTCACCTTTTATCTTTACCATGTAACTTCGTAGTAACTTAAAGACACCTTTCTATGTTTATAACGTCATTGTCCACTAACCAAAACAGACCTTTCTATGTTTACGATGTCATTGTCCAGTAACCTAAAGACACCTTTTTATGTTTACAGCATCATTGTACACTAACCAAAAGACACCTTTCTATGTTTACAACGTCATTGTCCACTAACCAAAAGACACCTTTCTATGTTTACAACATCATTGTACACTAACCAAAAGACACCTTTCTATGTTTACAAAGTCATTGTACACTGACCAAAAGACACCTTTCTATGTTTACAACGTCATTGTACACTAACCA
>JADKLZ010078767.1:31218-57914 GCA_021533235.1 Biomphalaria straminea
TTAGAATCATGTCATTTCCGGGCTTTACGCTGGTACACGAAAGCCGCGGCTATAAGTTCATTTTAAAAAATGTGCATGATATCTACATTTCTAGAGCATTTCTTATAGTAACATTTCCTCCCTTACATTTACGTAATTGTTTTAGAATTGGTGTTTTGTTATTAAAAAATCGCTTGAATAATTAATTTTATAAATTAAACGGTTTGCTTTTAGAAAACTAAAAGTAGCCGTTGCACCTAAACTTTTCAAGCAGCATTTAATGGTGAAAAAATATTTTTCGTATCTCTTCTAGTTTCGGCGCCCTGAGTGTGACAGACGGACAGACGGAAATTTTGCACAAACCCAATAGCGGCTTTTCCCCTTACGGGGGCCGCTAAAAATAAGATTTTTTTCATCCTGCTAAACTTTATAGTCCAAACTTTGACACGTAGATCATATTCAACTAATCAATAGTGCTCACACTGGCGGATCCAGGGGAGCGGACGAATTTTAGTATATAATTCACACAATTGGTATACGAATTTATTACTTATTTAATAATATTTAATAATATATACTAATTATTTTATATTTCTACATACTTTTAGATGATTTCGCCCCCCCTCTAGTATGTTGGCCGATATGGTGGGGTCGGGAGGGGGCGATGGATACTTTTATGGATTGATATTATTAGAATCTTTTTCAACATTATTCAAAAGGTCCCTTTTTTAATAGGATGAATGGTGAGCTTTAGGTCAGGAAAATGCGTTTTTTTAGGTGGAGAATGCAAGAAAACGCTTTTCGCGTCGGAGCTTCGCCCCGAAATCTATTGATGAATAATGAGCTGTAGATGTCAGGAGAATGCATTACTGCAGTGAAGTATGCAAAAAAACGCTTTCGGCGTCGGGGCTTCGCCCCGAAATCTACTGATATATAATGAGCTGTAGGCCTATATGTCAGGATAATGCGTTTCTGCAGTGACGAATGCAAGAAAACGCTTTTGGCGTCGGGGCTTCGCCCCGAGATCTACTGATGAATAATAAGCTGTATATGTCAGGATAATGCGTTTCTGCAGTGAAGTGTGCAGGAAAACGCTTCTATCGTCGGGGCTTCGCCACGAATCCCACTGGCGAAGCTTACAGCCCTCCCTCAGACCCTCAGCTTGCCTCAACATGACTGTTTTTTGTTTTGTTTTTTCCACGAAGTTTAAAAAACACTGCTTTTTTATTTTCGTATATATATATATATATGATGTACGCGCGTTTATGAATAGGGTTAGGGTTTACTGGGCGTTAGGGTTAGGGTTTGGAAAAAAATCGCCCCCCCACTCCAAAGTTCTGGATCCGCTAGTGAGTGCTCACTGTGGATAACAGAGACCTTGTTCCTTTTAAATCTACATTTTCTGTTTCAAAATGTAAATGATGCGAGTAAAGAAAAAAAAAATCTAACAACGATCTGGATTTTAAGAATATGTTTCCATTTTTACAGGATAGTTGCATGACGAGATGGGTCAGACTTAGACTTTAGCTTATTGCGTAAAATATATATTTCTAAAGTAAGGTTTGAGATTTCAGGTACCACCATATTTACTCCTGCTTTGCAAAATGTACGTAGAGACATTTTTACTTTTTTTTCTTTTTTAGACCGCTATAATATTGAAATCTCAAATCGATACTAGAAAAAGGTCAGAGACTAGATGAAAGTTTTGGAGAAGTTTTTGGATAGAGCATCTTCGATTCATTTGTACAAAGCTTATATCAACTCTGTCCTCTGTCTGGAAAAAAAAGTTTGTACAAGTTATTTCTCCCAGACCCAATCTCGCATCAAGTTGGAGTTGAGCACATTTGTTTCTTTTACATACAAAACATAAATCAATTAAAAACAAGACTAATTGATTAATTAAATATACTAAACTAATAATTTTGTATTAATGGTTAAAGAAAGAAATAAAACGAGTGTGTAGAGTCGATCTACAGGTTTTTCCAACTAACTTCCAATTTTTCCATTATGATTAACTGTGGTAAAGCTGTACATGAGGTGAGCAGAAAATATATAAATAAATTCAACAAATATCATCAGACGACAACACGCTGGAGTCCTAGGATGTTTCTTTGAGTGAAGTCTGGTCTGGTCCACACAAACATTCTGACATAGGATGAACTTTTTTTTTCAATTTAGTTTATCAAGTTCAATTGATTTGTGTTTCTAAATAAGACAACTCTGAAGGAACTGAGAAGTCGTACAACAGCAAAGAAGTGTTATAGAAAGGCTTGGCTTTATTACATCACGTTGATGGTACGTGGCGATAAGTACTAGGCCTTAAGCCGATCGTTGGTATACTACGTTAGGCTTGTTGAGGTTGCCACGTTATATATATGGCAATTTGAGTGCTTTCAGTCAGTAGCAACATTCGGAAGATCTTGGCTCGTGGTCAATTTTGTCAAAGGCTTCATTCAAGTCCAAAATAGAACGGATTGATAACTGGCATATGTCGAAGTATGTCATTTGGTACGTATGAATTAAGTCACTGCATGGCTGAATGAAGTCAAGGAGTCAGTAAGCATAAACGTTGAATCGGGAATATCCTCTTGTGGGAGGTAACCAAAAGTTTGAGGAAGAAATAGGAATGTTTTTCTTTCTTTGAATGTTTTGACTCCACTTGGCCATTCTTAAAATTTGTACTCTAAGTATCTCAAAATGAGAGAGTTATTGAGTTTTAAATACTGATAAGTGGCCTATTATAAATAGGCGTTCAAATATTGAAAAATATAGTTGTGCATAGTTTACAGGATGAAATAACATGTCGATTCGACAATATATGTATACAATTTTAGAGTAACTTCCATAAAGTTTTAATTTAATAGAATATATTAATCACATTTATGTTCACATACGCTATGTACAAAATAAAATGTTCTTTTTAAATAAAATACTAGTTGAGCCGTCGAGTAGCATAGGCCGCTATTTTGCATGACCGACGTAAGGCGATTATTATCTTGAGACGCGAGAGGATTCGTTCACCAGATCTGTTTCAAAGGTGTATTGGGTACCCCCCTTTATTGTGTAAACATAAGCTACTTAATGAGAAAGAAACTTCACTTTTAGAGAATTCATTCCGACCAGATGCCCAGGTTGTTATCTTATCTATATGTATTTAACTAAGGTGAAAAAAAAAAATTTGATGCAACCAATAGGTCGGTAAGCGAGGTTCCGAAGTTGGGACAAGACATTACATTAATTCTTTCACTCCGTAATTATTTTTCCACATTTTGACGAAACTGTTCAGAAAACAATAAAATTACCTAATTCTTATTTTACAAAATGTCGGTTTGAGTGGAAGTATCAAAGGAAATGTTTCATTTGTAATTAGCCTTAAATGTTCAAGGCATCCAAAGAATTGAGCATTTAAATGAGTTATATTACACACGGTAATGTATTTGAAATAAAAATATATTTATTAAACCCTAGATCGTAACTCAAATGAAGTGCATGTTAATTAAATGTATAAAAGAAAAGAAGTATAAGTTTAAGAACAACTTGAACCAAACATTTTTGTTGCAATAGAATACATGCTGTGATCTTAAATTTGAAACTATTATAAGTCAACATTTGTTATGGTGAATGATAACATTTTCAGAATTTTTATTCCCTCCCTTAACAAATTCTATTTCAAATTTACAGTGACTTTTCTGGAGAGTAAAACGAACAAATAATAATGTTTCAATCCTGATAAACATTTTACATTGTACTTCTTATACATTACAGACACTAGGTCATAATAGAAAATAATTGCGTTCTACATTAGGCTGCATATCACATGTGTCAATCTAGTCATGCATGTTAATGATCGACATCAACTCTGCAGGCAACCCTAAAGACACTAGGGAAGAAGGAGCACTTGTCCAAAATTGTCATTACATATGGAATAAGAAATCTGTCTCTATCTTTGTGTCTTTCATAGAATTGTATTAGGTTTTATTTTTCTATTTGTACATTATGGTTTATTGTTTGATGTATTACCGAATTTTCACGCCTAAAACCCGCTCACACATATACCCGGAACAAATTTCAAAACAAGTAAAAATACAATTGTACAACCCGAACACTTATAAAACCTGCAAGTACAAAACGTGGCTCGTCGTAAAGTACCAGTACATAAAGTACTATTATTGGTACATTATTGTTTTCATGAGGTTTATATTGAGATGTTTTCAACGTATATTTCATAATCACATAGCGAACTATAGGAGGTATAAAGTCCCACAGGAATGTCCATAGTTTCCGTTATGTTTATAAGTAAAATAAATTTTGTAAACACAGCAACCTTGTCTCCCCTGCACAGCTGACATTCGTTAGTACAAATGTGTAAAACTCGAGAGTTATATGTACAAAAATACGGTCCTGAAGTGTCTGTACATCTATTGTTTGTTTTATCATCTACAAGAAATAATTGTACAAAAATACGGCCCTGAAGTGTCTCTACATTTATTGTTTGTTTTATCAGCTACAAGAAATAATTGTACAAAAATACGGTCCTGAGGTGTCTCTACATTTATTGATTGTTTTGTCACCTACAAGAAATAATTGTACAAAAATACGGTCCTAAAGTGTCTCTACATTTATTGATTGTTTTGTCACCTACAAGAAATAATTGTACAAAAATACGATCCTGAAGTTTCTCTTTATTTATTGATTGTTTTGTCAGCTACAAGAAATAATTGTACAAAAATACGGCCCTGAAGTGTCTCTACATTTATTGATTTTTTGTCAGCTACAAAAAATAATTTTACAAAAAAACGGTCCTGAAGTGTCTCTACATTTATTGATTGTTTTATCACCTACAAGAAATAATTGTACAAAAATACGGTCCTGAAGAATTCCATTAAAGAGCTATCAAAATAAAAGTCATGATCTGCTTGAATGATATTTATTATCATAGACCCCAATTTACGACATTTGGTTGAGACTTCTTCACATACTAATGTTTCATGGCCAATATAATGATGTCGTTTTAATTGTGTACTATCTAATTATGAATTAATACTTTTAATTATTTTTTTTTTTCGATTCTCGTAAAAGAAATTTTCTGATTTCGCCCAACTCCTTAAGTCAGGATATTGCCATCACCACACACAATATTAAACATCATACAAAGGCCCTTGAGAAACAAAGGCATTCAAAGATACGGTTAGATCTGAATATTACTGTTTGATTGTAATGAAAGCATAAAATGTCAATACTTATTTTGTTTATTTAAGTAAAACTAATATAGTGTAATACAAAAAGTATTGCAAAGAAAATAAAAGACAGTTCATGAATATTGCTATAAACCTGCTGGTGGCCCAGACGTGGGTAGTGGTATGTGTACTCTCCCCAGGCCAGAAGAGCGGTCAAGCGTGACGAGTATCTACGGTCAGCCGTGACGCGTCTCAACAAGAAGGTTCGGGAAACATCGGCGGCGTGACCAGAGCTCAGGAGCGTCACGAGAATTGTAGTCATCTGACCACCTAGAAATGTCGAGCGGCGTTCTGTCCGGTTCCAGAAGGCCCGCAAGGACCCTATATAAAGAGCGGAGGTGTCGCAGTCAAGACAGCGTTCAGAAAGTTGTTCACGACAGAAGGTTCAGAGCACGGTCGACTACAGCACAGTTCAGCGGTGTGGTTCTGTACGGAGCATTACGACAGCTCAGTGCGGAGTACTGTCAAGTACAGTTGAGACGGCTAGTGACTTGATCTTGATATATGATCGAGTCCGACACAACGAGCCCAAGTGTGTGAAGTCAATCCCGGACTGTTGAACCCAGTGCAATCCCGGAACGAGACGGAGAGACCAGTGCAATAGTTGATACGGCGATACGGTGTTATCGGAGAGATATTTGTACAGTCTTATGTTACGTGCTGCCAATTGTACAATATTGGCTGATATTTATTGGACATTAAACCTTTACGTTATTTTGGAACCCTGACTTGTCAAGTTTTTTTTAGTTGGTGGTCTATGGTGCAGTTCGCAGAGAGCCTGGATAGTGAGATTCGTAATAATATTAATGATTTGTTTACGTATAATAATAAAATAGTTTGTGAAGTGAAATTAGAGAATGAAAACTCGTTAATATAAATCGGCATTATTTTTAAATGTCTATTACTATAGCATGTGTTCCCATGTGTTGGTCCCAATAAACTTTAATATACAAACAATCAACAATTGCAAAATTGTAAAGCTTCCAAAAAAGTGCAACCTGCCAGACTGCAACAACTGGAGGAGCATTACTCTTCCTTCTGTCCCTGGTCAGATAGGAAGCGTGCGGCTTGAGCTTGGCTTGCTTGGCTACCTAGAAGGGGGCTCGAGATTCTACTCGGGCAGAGTTGTGTTTACTGAGCGCCCAAAGGCAGCACGGGAAACCAACTCCTAGATACCCCCTCCCCCCACTGGTCCACTAATGAGATTGGATCAAAGCGCTCTGAGCATGCTATAAGCATGAAAGTAGCGTTATATAAAAGCTATAATTATAATAATAATAGGATCTAAGCCACTTTTGAAAGATTCTGGCGATCATCTCGTTGTAAAGTGTGTCAAAGCCTTCGGTCCAGTACAGAATAGAACGGATTGATAACTGGCATATGTTGGAGTTCTGAAATCCTTTGGTACCTATGAATTAAGCAACAGTTACTCCATGACTGAATGAATTAGAATATCCTCTTGTGCAGCGGGTCTCAACCTTATTTGTCCCGCGACCCCTAATATAATTTCCAACTAGGCGGCGTCCCCCGGCCGTCAATTTGTTTTGCTCATACTTAAATTTAAGAAAAGGTTTTATTCAGACTTGTATTTATTTGCTTTTCCATTTCGTATTCACAATACACATACTTGAGATCATTGGTGAATATGGCGACGTATGGATAACACTCTTTTATACCGTAAACTACATTGTTACAGAAATTGTGTTTGGATAGTATTTGCAACTTGTTTCTATTACAACAAATCAGAAATCTAGTAGTAGGCCTACAACAAATGTCATCTTCTGGGTCTAGGCTGCTTCTAAACTTGGTCTAATAACTAAAAGCTGGATAACTTTGTTACGCAAAGATTTGTTCTTTAAAATGGAAGAAAATGGCTCAGACAGAAATGAACTAGTTTGAATACCAAGTACAGTTCTGTTTATTACAGAGCTTTAGAATGGACAAGAAAGAAAAAAAGAAATAAACTAAAAATAATATCCAAATTTTCTGTGGGGTTTTAGGCGACCCCTGACCATAAGTCATTTGATCCCATAGTGGGGTTGCGACCCACGGGTCGAGAAACCCTGCTCTAGTGGTAGGTATCCTGCGGTATTGTATTTATTTTAAAAGATTATATTCTATTTTTTTTAAAAAATGAAATTCATAAAAAAGGCCTTTTCCCCAACAAAGAATTGTTCTTTGTTAATGTTCATTATCTCCCTTTAAATTTTTTTTACATTTGAAAATTGATAGTCAACTCTCTAGAGCAGGAGTGGACAAATTACGACGTGCGGGCCACATGCGGCCCGCCGAAATGTTTTATACGAAAGTAAATTCACAACACATTGGTAATGACCATCAAGAAAAATTATATTCACCATCTAGTTTTGACGAAAAGTGAAGTATTAATATAATAGGTAAAAAAATTCTCTTACTATTTACATAAAGTATACATACATTTTTAACATTTCGAAATGATAAAACAAGGTCTCAAATCAGTTAATATTTAGCACAGGTGAAGAACTAGACTTTCTAAATATATAAAGATCGGAGACAGAATAACGATGAGAAATCTAACAATATATCAGACGAAATTCACTGACCATGCTCACCAACGATCTCCAGATATGTTTCCCATTTCACAAGAAAGTTGCATCACAAGATGAGTCGGACAACGATTTAAGCTTATTACTTAAAAATCTATTTCTAAAGAAAAGTTTTAGCTTGAAGGTTCCACCATATTTACTCCTGCTTCTCAAAACGTAGGTAACTCTTTTGTCTTTGCTTGACCTCTATAATATTCAAATCTAAAACTGATACTAAAAATAAATTACAGACTGGACACTAGCGGAAGATGGTGGCTTTGGGCAAGAGTTTAGATAGAGCATCTTAATTCGTTTTAACAAAGTACAAAGCTTATTATTTCAAATCACTCTGTCTGTCTGTCTGTCTGTCTGCACGCGTTATTTCTCCCAGACCCAATTTCGGATCAAGTTGGAATGTTTCACAATCATTTCTTGTCCCTGACAAAACAAGAACAAATTAAAAAACAAAACAAATTAAATTAAAAAGTGCGCACACGTTATTTCTCAGACACCCGATATCAAATCCAGCTGAAATTTTGCACAATTATTTTATTTTACTTGAAAACATGATGATAACTTTAAAGTAATCCCAAGACTTTGCTTATTGGCAGTAATACCCAATAATGTTAAAGTCTTTGAGAGTCAATCCCCAGAAAGAATAAGTAGCCGTGACACTCACCCTGGCAGAAATGCGATGTCGCTGTTGCAAAAGTTTATCGGATACCCGCCGTTATTATGTAAACATCAGCTTCGTGAATGAGAAAGAAACTTCTCTTATAGAGAATTCGTCCCGACCAGATGCCCAGGTTGTTATCTCATCTACATTCATTTAACTATAGTAACACTACAATTGGATGAAATAAATCGGCAGGTTGGTTTTGGATGTTAGGACACATTGTTACATAACATGTATAGAATGACATGCTTTGAGAATTTTTCTAAGCCCTATTTAGGTATTTTGGCTTTCAAATATTTATAATTTAGTTAATGGGTTATATGCATACTAATGTGGAAATCTAATTATATATTTAATTTTTTATTGTAACTCCAATACAGTTTAATTTATTGAATATTTTAAATTAAAAAACAAATTTATAGATACTAGGTACAGAAACAATATTTTTTTTTCCATTAGAAAAACAGAATTTTTGCAGTATACTTTATTATGGGTAAATATTATTATTATAGCTTTCATACTTATAGCATGCTCAGAGCGCTTTGGTCCAATCTCATTTGTGGACCAGTGGGGGGAGGGCGGGGGGTATCTTGGAGTTGGTTTCCGTGCTGCCTTTGGGCGCTCAGTAATCACAACTCTGCCCGAGTCGGCTGTCGGACCTCGATCCCCCTTCTAGGTAGCCAAGTTAAGTTCAAGCGCATTTAGCCTCTCGACAACGTTTCCCACAATATTGCTTGTATCATAAAAAAAAGTTCCTACTGAAACTAGTTTTGGAAGTTTACCCATCTGGCATGGAGGTCTGGGCGCAAACGATTCCTGTGTTCTTCATTAAGTGATTTATATAAGGTCATTGTAACCTAGCCAGAGGGAAACTTCTGTGGTTGACAAGGTCATTGAAGCCTTCATACCTCTTAGGCTGAAATTGTTAAAGGGACATTATACGTTTTAAACGTACGAGGCCTTCTTGCCTAATGACACGTTTGGAGGTTTACAAAGCTAGGAAGTAATTTTAAACCAGAAAGAGAAAAAGTTGAAGAAAAGTTGTATTTGAACAAATGGAACACTGCCTTACAGAAGTGTATTTACAAGGGTATATTTGTGTGAGAGTTCCTGTGTTTCTGTAGACGAGTGTATACAGAAAACATCAAAACGAAAGCACAGTATTAGAATTCTGGTAGAGTTCAAGAATTAGCCCTTTTTTAAAAATATTTTAATTATTTCAAATTTAAGAGCATCCGAAGAAGATGAAAATTTAACAACGAAAATGTAAAAGATGTGATTAATAAAAGGCTATTTATAAATGAATGTGTGCTATGGGTGTTTATGCTAGACATGGCATGACCAGAACAATATACCTAGACCTAGTGTAGTTTAAGATCTATATCTGGATGATATAGTCATGTAGCATTGACATAGTGTAGTTTAAGATCTATATCTGGATGATATAGTCATGTAACATGGATGACATTGATCTATTCTATTATCAAGTATTTTTTGGTTAAAGTAGAACGATTTTCAATTTCATGCATACATAGATTCAAAAAGATAGGCAGGCCTAATACATTTAAAACAAATCAATTCTACTATTCTATAGGCTACTGTATGTTCAAATAAAATATTAAATGTTTATATTTTAGAAGCCATTAAAAATAAGAAGACAAAAATGCTAGTATAGGCATCGAACCGACAATATTTGTGGTAATAGCACTACGCTCTACCAACTATAATCTTTATTCGGCAAATAAAGTTGTATTGTTTGTAATAATAAATATACAACAATTACAGTGCTATGCTAGACAATGGTGGCTACAAATGTGCTTCCTCTATCTCTTTATCGGAAGATTTTGAGAAGTAAATTACTAATAGACTAAAACAAATTATTAATAAGCTGCAATGCACATTTTTTAAATATTATTTTTTTCTATATTGTTTTAATAATATTGGCGCAGTGATATAGTTAATTGTGTGTGACCAACTGAAAAACGTAGCACAAGCTATGTGACGTGCTGTATGTCAGTCAACTGTGTCAATGGACAAGGGACAGTACTAGTACATGTAAATATGACCCGTGTCATGGTTATGGGATCGAGAACAAGATTATTTTGTCACTGTTGGTTGTCAAGTTCTTGAGTTAGATCTGTTGTGTTAGGCAGTGCTTGTACAAGTGTTAATTAAGAGAGAAAATCCTAACAATATTTTTACAAATTACCCGGTGTTACTTTATATCTTTAAAATACATTTGACAAAGAGCAAGCAATGAATAAGGAAGTTTACTTCAGATAATTATTCCATTAACCCCAGGACCGTACAAAAAAAAACATAACTAATTGGCTTAGACTGAGTCTTAAAAAAAGACATAAGGCATGTACATACACAACATTAAGCTTCCAAATGTAACATCCTGAAATTGAAATACATCTTGCCTTTTCCATCTTCAAATTTATGTGACATTCTGTTTTCACCATTAGTAGACATTAAGTCTAAAATAAGAAACAGGCTGTTAGACGTGAAACAGCGCCTGAGTTTAAAATTAACAACCAGTGAACCCAATTCTATGATCTGTCATCTCAACACAAAGACTTTTTTTTATGTACCTACATTCAGTGGAGGGGGAAGAGAAATCAGCGTTTTAAAAATGATAGAAACACTGCTAGTTGATTCACCGCCAAGATCCTATATGTATCAAAGTAGATTCACCACCTTGATCGGATAAGTGTCAAAGTGAAGTAGATTAGTCAACAAGATCTTACTGGGGAAAGTGATTTCACCACACATTGATAATGATCCCCAGAGGAAAGTAGATTAGCCATACAGATGTAACTGGAGAAAGTGATTTCACCACACATTGATAATGAACCCCAGAGGAAAGTAGATTCGCCATACAGATCTTACTGAGGAAAGTGATTTCACCACACATTGATAATGATCCCTAGAGGCAGGGCCGGTCCTAGCGCTTGCGGGGCCCAATGCGTAACTGATTGCGCGGGGCCTATAGTCTGGGTGGGAATAAGGATAATAAGTGAAAATTAAGATTTTGTATAAGAAAATAAATTCGGCTTTCCTATTTTTTTCTTTCTGTTCTAAGTACAAAATTGCGATTAAGTTAGCTTGTAACCTATGGAATATTTATATGGTAGTGACTATCAAAGAAAATAAGGTATGGGAACGTCCTGTTAAGGTGAAAAGTTGCCTGATTGGGTCAATTACATTTTAACATGAAAGCTGACAATGCCTTTTTTCTTTTATCGCGCTTAGAATTTGTGTTTTCCGCAATGAATGACACCCACAAATGACAATTCTGTCTTTTTTTCATGAGATTTTTATGAATTTTCAGATTTTAATAAGTGCAAAACATTTCCAGGAATTTTTCGCATATATTTTGCAATTAATAATTACACATAGAATTAGCGCGGGGCCTATGAAAGCGCGGGGCCCACTGCGACCGCATAGGTACATAAAAAGATCACCATCTTGGTCGGATGACTGAATCGTGTTTCCATATGTGACACCTCTAACAGAACAGAGACATCGTATAATTGTGAGTCATCAGCAAAGAAGTGGTATAAAATACCATTTGGCTGTATAACATCACATAGATGGTATGTGTACATAGCGATAAGTACTGGGCATGTAACCAATCATTGTTGTATTCCGTTAGGCTTTTTGAGATTGTCCTGTTAACCAAGGCACTTTGAATGCTTTCTGTCAGGTAAGATCTAAGCCTTAAGTGTGTCAAAGGATTCAGAGAGTCCAGAATACAACGGACTGATTATTGGCAAATGTCTTTTGGTACCTATGAAATAAGTCACGGTCACTCCATTACTGAATGATGTCAATGCGTCCTTAACTGGGACTGGGAATATCTTCTAGCAGTAGGAAACCTAGAATTTTTTTATTATAATTAAGCGGCCTTTTTTCATTAGGCATACACAAATTGATATCTTTACAATTCACAGCTACTATTGAATAAAAGATTTCGATGCATTGAAAATACATGTATTTTTTTTTTAAGTATCTCATATAAAGTTTAAAATAAAAAAAAAAACTTTAACTAAAATATATTAATGAAAGCAAGTTTACAAAACATAAAAAATACGGTATCACTTTAACAAATAATTTTATTTGTAGTTCAAAATTAAATAAGGATATTCTTAAATAAATCATGATTTTTTTTCCCAAAGTGAATTGTTAAATATTTAATATTATTATCTCATAATTTCCCCCTACATACTCACATTAAAAATTTTAGTCAACTTTCTAGATGGCTCAATGCATAATAATAAAGCACTGGACAAGCTAACTTCCAATGTCTCTATCCGGATAGACTCAGTATAATAACAAGACAATAAGTAACTCAATGATAATCAGCATATTGTTAATGAAATAGAAGTTAAGAGTGAAGTAATTGAAAATGTCCTAACTAACAAGGATCTAAATGACAATGAGTATATTATTAATATGATTGAGATAGAAGATAATGGAGAAGTAATTAATAATGTCTTAACTACTAAGGAATTAAATGATTATAAGTATACTAGTTGACCGGCGGCATAGCATACGCCGCTATTTACCTGGGCCGGCGACCGCAGTGGGGCCCGCATTTCATAGGACACGCAATTTTATAGGACCCGCTCTAATTTAAAGTGTAAAATGATTAAATTAAGACATTTTATTACTTACAACAGATTCCCCGCGCCATCCTGTAGATTTAAATGAGTCCCAGGAGCACTAACACATCTATAATCAAGAAAAGTTTGTATTCGTCATGTTGGAAACATGCAATGCAATTTTTAAATTTTTCATATCATACGCCGCTATTTTGCAGGGCAGGCCTTATAGGCACTGCAACATATGCGACCGCAATGGGCCCTGCACTTTCTTTGGTCCCGTGCTAATTTTTAGGTGTATAAATTATTAAATTGAACCATTTTATAACATGATATAACAGATTTCCCTCGCTAAAGTCAAACCTGAGAGTAGTATCTATCTGTGTATTGACTGGTAGTCGTTCTTATCACACAAAACAATCTCTTCCGGCTTCCACTATTTTAACCTTTCTTCCATTTACTACACAAATTCTAAGAGAGTTTTATGAAACAAAAATGTGTGCATTGCAATTGTGTGTAGGCCTACTTTATTTTTATACTTATAAATTGTGTTTAATCTCTAAGACTGAGGATAAAGCAATTTTTACATTTTTCATAATTTGGAAATCCGAATTCAATAGTAGATATATGTGCATGTTTTCACGTTACACTTGAAGTTACTTCCTTTTTCCAGTCTATATTTATTTACGTCTCTGTTATTTTGTTTCGTGAATGAAAAAAGTGCGGATTTGGATGCACCAATTTCCATTCACACCGCGTGCGTGCGCCATGGGATCTTCCCTATTTACTTGTTGTTGCTTGTATGTTGTTTGACCTCTTACTTTGAGGATTATATATATAGATTGCTAATAATGTGAGTGAGATAGGAGCAATATATAATAATAATAAGGAACTAAATGATTATAATTATATTGATATCAGTAAGATAGAAGATTATGAAAAAACTCAAAATGTATTATTATTTTACAATGAACTAAATGATTGTCAGTATAGTATTGATGACATCATCATTGACATACCAAATAAGAGAGAAGTGAAAATGTGTTAGTAACTAATAAGCAACTTATTATTGATTGTCAGTTCAATGACAAAGAAATAAAACTTTATAATAATTTGATAAGAATATTGTAGAAAAGTAATCAATCAACTTTTCAGGTTCATCTGTTTTAGACTTCTAAGGAATTTTCTGATAGTGTGATGTCCTTTACATAATTATATCACCATAAAGTAACCTACAAATGTAGGCGATCAAAAATAGCCAAAGATTTTGTTAATGTCTTTACCCGTGATGAAACTTTTTAATTTGTAATAGTTATACCAAAAATTAAGGTATCACAATGATTTTATAGAACTACTGATTATCCTAATTGTAAAAATAAAATTACGTATTAACTTTTAAATCCATAAGTAAATTGTAATTAGTGGTGTAAGATCGAAACAAAAATAATAAAATGTTTAACTTATAAAAGTTTTTCAAACTGTTATTTATGAGATTCAATTTTAGTACATTTTTAACGTTGATAATCTCCCGTCAATTATATATATTGTAACGAACTTCACTAATCAGGCCTTCTGCAAACACTGCTTAACATAAATACAGCACATCTAACTCAAGAACTTAACAAGAGCTTCATGAATAACAGTGGCGGTTTAATGACAAACACACAACACCACAGCCAATACACACAATTGTCTACACTTATTTCAAATGCTTAATAACACAATGGAACTCCTAACTAACACGACAATCATGACAATCATCTATAACGCGTACAGCTACATTTTTAAAACTTCTTATTCTAACACACAGTTCTAACTATCACTGTCTTTCTCTCCGCTGGACTACATCTATCTCCAACTATCCAACTGTCTCTAACTATCCAAAACACACACTTGTCCGTCCAAGCTCTAGAACACATGAGCACAGGTAAAGGTCACCAGGGCCAGCCGTTGACCTGTGACCCGCCTAAAGTCTGTGTTCCAGTGGGTCTCACACGTACACACATTTTAATGCGCCACTGGAGATGTAACAATATTTAAATTAAAAAATAAAACATTAGTAAAACATTCCAAAGTTTAATCATGGCAATTTGAGTGCTTTCCGTCAGTAGCAACATTCGGAAGATCTTTGCTCGAGGTCAATTTTGTCAAAGGCTTCATTCAAGTCCGAAATAGAACGGATTGATCTGGCATATGTCGAAGTTTCGAAGTATGTCATTTTGTACGTATGCATTAAGTCACTGTATGGCTGAATGAAGTCAAAGAGTTAGTAAGCTTAGGCTGGGAATCGGGAATATCCTCTAGTGGTAACCAAAAGTTGGAGGAAGAAATAGGAATGAGGTTCTTTCTTTAAATGTTTTGACTCCACTTGGCCATTCTTAAAATGTGTACTTTAAGTATTTCAAAATGTGAGAGAGTCATTAAGTTATATATTGATGAGTGGCCTATTATAAATAGGCGTTCAAAGATTTGTGAGGAATAGTAGGAATGTATTTTCTGTGAAGGAAAGTGCTAATTTGACAATATATGTAAACACTTTTGAAGTAACTTCCATAAAGTTTTAATGTAATAGAATATATTAATCACATTTTAAGTTCACTTACGCTAAGAACAGAAAAACGTTTGTTTTTAAATAAAATACTAGTCGAGCCGTGGAGTAACATAGGCCGCTATTTTGCATGGCCAACCTAAGGCCATTATTAGTTTCAGGCGCGAGTAGCTTCGTTCACCTGATTCCACAATAACGGATATTGCATAATAATAAGCTCAAGATGAATGAAGACAAGACAGAAATAATCAAGATTGGCACTCGGAACAACGTCTCTAAAGTCGAGAGCACAGATTCTCTTTTTATCACAAACTGCCAGGTTTCTTTTGTCCATGTGGTGCGGAATCTTGGAGTTTTCTTTGACTCAACACTATCTTTCGACTCACACATAAGACAGCTCTGCAAGGGTCTTTATCTGCAGCTGCGCAGATTAGGCCAGATCCGACCATATCTAACAACGGAGTCAACAAAAACGCTAGCTGTGGCATTCATACTCTCCCGCCTTGACTATTGCAACGCCGTACTAGCAGGTATACCTGATGACAAAATAGCCAAGCTGCAACGTATTCAGAACAACGCCGCACGAATAGTTCTTAAAAAAAACAAGACGAGATTCTGCTACTACGCTCTTGCGCGCGCTCCATTGGCTTCCCGTGAAAGCAAGAATTGAATACAAGGTCGCCACACTTTGTCATCAGTGTATTTACAACAATGAGATGCCCTTGTACCTTAGCGAACTAATTACTCCTTATGTCCCCCAGAGAGCCCTACGCTCAATGGACTCAACGCTTTTAGTGGTGCCACGTTTTTCCCTCAAAAGCTACGGTCAGCGGGCTTTTTCAGTTCACGGACCAAAGGTTTGGAACTCACTCCCCATTGATCTAAGACAGACAACTTGCTACACCACTTTTAAGAAGAACATTAAGACTTATTTGTTTAAAACTTTTTTGGATTAGTTTGTCATTTCACATGTTTGTGTTTGTAATATTTTTTACAGCGCCTCGAGCCTACATTTTTGTTTGTTAACAGCGCTTTATAAATAATCAATAATCAATAAGATCAACTAACCTAATAGTAATGATTTCTATGAGAAAATTATATTACTATAATTATTTTAATCATTTGTTTATTAAATTACCAGCCACTGATGTGATAATAAAGGTGTACATTATATACGGAGATAAACACTTTAATTAACAGGACTAAATTATTTAGATTACTGAAGAATAGGAATATTATTCCAAGAAATTTGTACTATTAATGAATCATTTAAAATTATATTCTAACAATTTACCTGACGTAGTTTAACTACAGCCAGATAAAAAAAATTCTGTAGAATGCTTGATTTCGTACTTAGTCGCTAAATTGTATTTGAATCTTACAATATTTATAATTATTTAATGCTTAACTTAAGGCCCCGTAATAAGAAGGCCATTCAAAAATAGCTATCAGAAACATTACAAAGCTAAAAATTCCTTTATGAAAACTATCAAAATAAAAACAAAAGATAGTATAGTATGGAAACGACTTAACAATGTATATTGTGTCATATTTCTTAGGACTATCATCTCCCTTTAAATAGTTAAACCATAAACATGTAGCTTTTAATAGCTAAAAAATAGAAGCTATGTAGAACTAAAATATGCATGCTTTCCGGAAGGGCGAACGGAGCTACAGTCAGAAGTAGTCTTCTCCAAAGAGATGCTTAATAGTTGTAAATTTCAACATGTCAGAATTTTTTGTAACCTTTTTTTCTCTTTGCTTACACTTACTATTTTGCAAGTACATTCTTTTTATTTCATCTAATTATTTATTGTTATAATGTTAATATTTGCATTGCAAAGTTACGATGAGCTTTCTTGTTGACTTTAAAACAATCCATGAACGAGCTAAAATCTAAATTTTCTATCAAAACTTTTTATTTTTATATTTTAGTCAAAACTAAAGACCGTGAACATAACGGGATAGGAATGCAATACAATCTAAGACAGGATGGGTCTGAATGGGATATTATTGCAATACAATCTCATACCTAACGGGATATGATTGCAATATAATCTCAGAAAGAACGCGATATAACTGCGATACAATCTTAGAGAGAATAGGTCAACTTCATTCAGATTTGTAAAGTTGACATTAAAGAGAGATTACTTTTCGTTGCATTACTATTAATGGGTTAAGGATGACGTATTCAGGACATCTTTCAAATCGCTGAAGAAGTGTAGAGAAGTAACCTTTTTGAAAGGCATTCAAAAAGTTCAAATGAAAATAATTGTAATAGAATCGTATGATAAAGAATCTTTTAGAAAATATTTATTTATTTATATACTTAACGTAATTAAAATTAAGTTAGATTGAATTCAAAATTTATTAAAATTATCCCAATCAATGAATATGAAGCCTTACAACACAAATATTCCTTTGCAACATAAAATTTAATTAATTGTTTCTATTAACTTAGTGTGTTAGACCTTTTCAATCGTTAGCATACTAATTTGTTTAATTATATTATCCCCCTTGCCGATCTGTGGTTTTCAACTTCATTGAGACACCTATACTGTTTGGTAAATTCTCTCTTTGAAAAGTCCACCAGCGCTATTTGTATAATTAGTCTATTTATTCCAAGTCTTTGTGCTAGTAAAGTATTACCGTACCAGCAGGTGATGGCAAAGTTATTAAGACTGCAGATGGTTGCTGTGAAGAGTTTGATTATTGTTCTGTCTATGTTACATTTTCTTAGCTTTCTGAGATAGAAGAGTCGCTGGTGAATTTTCGTGTAAAGATTTTGACAGTGTTCACTACGTTTCAGTTTGTTGTTGATAGTTGTGCCTAGATATTTATATTCTTGTACTAGCTATTTGTTTTGGGTGTCTATCTGAATTTCTACAATATGGTCCTTGTTTTTCCTAAAATCGATAATCATTTCTTTAGTTTTCTGAACAGTTAAAATTAGAAAGTTATTCATACACCATTGGTAAAAGGTATTAATTGTTGAATGGTACACATTTTCGTCATGATAGGAGTGTCAGCTGATAAGCTCTGAATGTCATTTGTGTATATGGTATACAATACTGGTAACAGGACGCACCCGTGCGGCGCTCCAATGCTAAGTTCTCTCGTGCCTGACACATGCCCGTTCACTTTTACATATTGTGGGCGTTTGATGAGAAAGTTTAGAATCCAAGCTTATATGTTTTTGCTAACGTTCAATTCAGATAGTTTTGTATCATGCGATGTGGTTGGATGGTGTTGAATGCAGATGAAAAATATACGAATAATACTCTGGCGTAGTGTCTTTGAGTATCAAGATGATGGTATATACAATTCAGCATAAATAGTATTGCTTCTTCTGTACTTCTTGACGGTTTGTAAGCGAACTGGTGCGGATCGAGGCGTGTTTCAACTTCTTTCAGTAGATGGTTTAAAATCTTGAAATTTATTTTAAGGCTCAAAATTAAAGCATTAATTTATTAACTGACCACTAGTGGAACAATAAGATTTATTATTGGAATGAAATATATAAAATATCTTAAATACGTTCTTTGTTGTAAATACACATTTGAAGTGTAAGCGCTTACAAATACGAAACTAAAATGAATCAAGTTGTGCTAATAAAACGAAACACAAGACTTTTATTTTCACTTACATTGATAACTTAAGACCTCAACAGCTTAGTAAATTAATAAAATGATAGATAACATTTAGAGCCTAATTCAAAGTAATAGAAAGCTTGAATTACACAAAGATGTAGTTTAGTTTTATTTTCATAAACGTTGATCCAGGAATTATATAATGGTAACATCAAGTACTACTGAATACATTTAAATTCCCACTCTTCGACATGATTCAAACCCGATACTGAAAAACCATTAGGCTAACACATCCACGCAATATAATCTACAAAAAAATTATTAGGTAACCACAGAATTTTAAAACCCAGGAACTCAAAAAGACGTGGAAGAGGTTGTTTTTTTTTGGAGAAAGGGAAGTCTTACAGTATGCGACTTGTTTAGATTCAGCTCATTTAATTTCACTGTTATATACACCATATAGTAAAATGCTTGCAACCATTTATCGTTCTCTAATTCAACGTGATAAATTATTTTATCATTTAGCAAAACGTTTTAATTAACACCTTATCTTTAGAATGTCATCGCACTTTATTGGGAAGAAGGAGGTTAAAGTACTAAGTCTCCATTTCGTTAAGAATTATATAAAATGACGATGGTAGAGTGCTTTTGACAAGTTGCTATTAACAATTTTAATTACCAAATGCATTTATTATGTCTGGAAACGTTTGGACACAAAGCGCTTCTTGGTGTCTTATACAGTGAAACGTAAGAATTTCGAGGTTTAATTTGATTTTATTGTCTTCTATGTATTTGTGCAAGACATTAGTTTGTCACGAGATCGGTTGAAATCCTAAAAGTTCTTCTTTTGGACCTTGGGAAGACATATATCTGATAAAAAAGGTCAACTAGCACCGTGACTTTTATGTCGCAAGACTCATCTATATCAAGTGATAGGGAGAAGAAAGTTGAATAGCTTCCAATTGTAAATATTGTTATAACTCTATTGGCGACGCATTAGAGTTAACAACTGACATATGTGACACGGTTCAGTAGTATAGTTTAGCGTGTTATATGGAAGGGCAAAGACTGTACTGGCATGAACTTTGCACTCATTTATGTCCACTGTTATGGTCATCTGATCATAAAGCTGGGTGTACGAGAGACACAGTGTGTAAGAAAGCTCAAGTTCAAGTTCAAGACAGGACAAGGAGGAGACTGGACTGTGATTCTATCATGAAGTCAGTCCTGGTTGAATCCTCAAGTGTTGTGTATGAGTCCGAGTAGAGATAGAGGCAGTAGATTTTTGTACGGTGATGTATTGTGTTACTTTGTAGTATTTGATTATCTTGCCAACTGTGACATGTAGGCTGTTTAATTTGACCATTATTAAAGAACCAAATTAATTTGGAGATCTTGTTGTCAGATTCTTGATGTGTTTATGTGCTGTGTGTTTAGCTGTGTTCACAGAACGCCTGAGTAGGAAAGAGAGAGAGAATCGTTAAAAATTAAGACATTGGGAGGGGTGCGCTGAAAAGCGAGAATAAATGGCACAGAAATAGCAGTGAATCAGAACTATTTTTAAATGTTTTTTTTTTTAAATAAAATTAATAATAATTGCGCATGGAAATAAAGAGCTGTAGCTTAACATCCAAAGAGCCGCATGTGGCTCGCGATTCGATGGTTGCCGACCCGTGCGTAAGTAAATAACGATGCACAAAATTGGATAAAACGGTTGTTGAGACATTGTAAGATTGCCTTTAAATACCAAGGCTAACAAAATTTCAGAAAGATATGTTTAGTGTAATTGAAAAACTAAAGATACTTAATTATGTCAATCTATATTTTTATTTTTATGCAATTTTAATATAGTTTATATTTTTTTTTAAATAAAAATGTTTGTAAAATTAAATTAGATAATAAAAACTTATTAATATAAGTCAACAGATGTTCTCGTCAATGACTAAAGAGTATATACTTCTATCACTTTCCTTTCAACAATTGTATTATACATTTAAAAACAATAAAACATTAATCAAGCTCACCTTCAATAATGTTTCTGTTCTGATCAACTATGCAAGAGAAGTCTGGACTACGGCCCGTAGGTCATATTCAGGCTCTCAAAGCAAGTGTAATCACGTAGATAACGAGTCTTTGTTCGTTCAGATATTTCCAGTGATTCGCACATGACTCCCGTGTTGAGGTTTAAGGGGAAAAAAAGGCTAAAAAAATACTTTGAAGGAAAGTTAACCTAGGGAAATAACTCCACACTTATAACTATATATCTTAATAATGTAGAAATTATTTGATTCCATTTAAAACAAAATAATTACAAACCATTCATTTATTCACTTATTAGTTAATGTTATTATTGCTTTATGTTTTGTTAGGTATATTGGTTTAATCATTTTAACTTGATCAGAGAACAGGTGTAAGAGCAATAATAAAAAGTATCTAATGGACAAAAATACAACATCTGTAAATACATAAGGATTAATTGACACTAGTCGACCGGCGGCATAGCATACGCCGCTATTTTCCAGGACAGGCCTTAGGCACTACAACATATGCGACCACAGTGGGTCCCGCACTTTCATTGGACCCGTGCTAATTTTTTAGGTATATAAATGATTAAACCAAGTTACATGAAATTAATTCCTTTTTCCAGTCTATATTTATTTATGCCTATGCTATTTTGTGAATGAAATTGTGCGGATTTGGATACACCATTTCCGTGTTATAAGTGAATTCATGAATAAAAAATACTACAACATATGCGACCACATTGGGTCTCGAACTTTCTTTGGACCCTTGCTAAATTTTAGGTGTATAAATTATTAAATTGAACCATTTTATAACATATAACATATTTCCCGCGGCCTCTTGATTTACCAGGAGCCTCCTGGAAATCTCTTGAAATGTTATTAAATGCTATGCCGCCGGTCGAAAAAGTCCTGGAAATTTCCGGACATTATTAAAATCGTTTAAAAGTAAAAAAAAAATATGCTATGCTATTTTGTGAATGAAAATAGTGCGGATTTTGGATATATTATTTCCCATTCACACCATGCTGCGCCATGGGATCTTCCCATTTGCTTGTTATAAGTAAAGCAAATGCGTGAATTCATGAATGAAAAATACTATGAATGAAGCTAAAAAAAAAAATTGCTAATTGACCTTAATTTACGCGATATTAAGAATATAGCTGCACTGAGGTAACAATGCAAGGCTTGACGTGGATCAGGGTTGAATGGCTCATGATGTGGAACAAGGCTTGACGGGGATCAGGGTTGAACGGCTAATGATGTCGTGGAGCAAGGCTTGACGTGGATCAGGGTTGAATGGCTAATGATGTCGTGGAGCAAGGCTTGACGGGGATCAGGGTTGAACGGCTAATGATGTCGTGGAGCAAGGCTTGACGGGGATCAGGGTTGAATGGCTAATGATGTCGTGGAGCAAGGCTTGACGGGGATCAGGGTTGAACGGCTAATGCGTTGACTAATGGAGTCAACTGTGTCATAATGTTGGTTCCTTTCATTGATGCAATTGTTTACTTAAAACGTATTAAAAAGAGTGTGTGAGTGAATGTTTGACTGTTTGGAGGGGAAATTTAAGAGTCAATTATTAGAAGTTAGACCTATAGAATAGGTATTCAAAATTTTTAACAGTATCTTCTTTTTATACTATATAGATGAGAGGAATTAAATTTTAATACCATTTATCCTGCTAATAAAAGTAATTATTTGATAGTTTATCACTAAATAATAAGAGATGCATGTCATGCATACAAAAAGGGAAACTCTTCACTTTACAAATCAGTAAAAACAATGTGTGATATAAAGAATAAAATAATAAAGTTATGCATTTTATGCAAATCTTTCGTGTTTTAAATAATATTCTTTTATTCTGTTTAGGAACGATAACCTGTTTCTTTTTATATATTATAAAATAATATTTTTAAGATAAGAAAAAGAATTGAAAGAGAATTCATTGTCAACCGTCAAATAGCGAAGTTTCAATCCAAATAGTTTTTTGTTTCTATGAAGTTTTAAGTAAAATGAAATACTTTTTTTTTTTCTCTTCTGTAGACATTAGCATAAAAAGTTTAACTTGCTAATTAAAGCGAAAGTAAAATATATTTATTTGACATTACACCGCAAACATAGGAATAAACCTTCACTTTTAATGATTAACTGTAACAGACCACTATGTTAATGTTTGTTTGCACAAGTCAAGATCAATTTCCCAGCAAACAAAGAAATGTTTTTTTAGATATATACGTCTGTGCAGGAAAAACGTGATTTGGATGTATGAATTTGATTGGTTAAAAGGTTTGGCGCAAAGAGAAAACTGGCGCTAAAATATTGGTGGGCAAAAGGGACGCGCCAAATTTAGGCAGGATTGTTTTTGTGAGCAGATGTATTTTAAAAGTTCTTGAATTTTAAGAAAGATGCTTATGTTCTACATTTCATTTTATAGAATCATATCTTGTACATAGCTGTACTTATGTTGAGTTTGAATAAAGTTCTAGTTTTATTAATTCAACGAAGCATTACTCTATTTGAATCCTATATTGTCTTTGTTCAAAATTACATCTTAAATCAAGATAGAATCCCCGGCATCACAACAACAACATCGGTTGTGACATTAACTCACATTTATTATTCCATACGCTAGAACAAATTTGTTCAAGTACACCTTCTTTCATAGTGATATTAGAGCATGTAATGGGTAGCCTGAGTCAGCCAAGAAAACCTGTGACTTGGTAGAGTTAAATTCATTAATTAACATGCATGACTATATGGACCTGGGGACACACGAAGGACGTAGGAGTCTTTTTTTTAATAACGTTTTAACATTTTATAAGATATAAATATCTATTTGAATAACGGATAGCTTTGGATAAGAAAGAAGAAATTAAATTATTATAGCTTTTATATAGCGCTACTTTCATGCTTATAGCATGATCAGAGCGCTTTGGTCCAATCTCATTTGTGAACCCTGTGGGGGAGGGGGTATCTAGGATTTGGTTTGGTTGAACCTCGAGCCCCCTTCTAGGTAGCCAAGCCAAGCCAAGCTCAAGCCGCACTTAGCCTCTCGACCACGCTTCCCACTAGATTTGATGGTTCGTATGTGTACTAAAAATAAACAACAACATCAGTACTGTCACACATCCATTTGAGAGTCCTTGTAACATATGGTGACTTGTAGTCATTTGACAATTCCGTGCATTTTGGACGAAGTAATTTTTGAGTTAGTGACTGACCACGGGATAGAAGTCAGTTGATCTTAGACTCCTGTAGGATAAGGAGCATAGTGTATTTTCTAAGAAAAGGAGTATAACTTGGATAATAATATTAATTGTATAAGTTGTGTATTTTCACCTGGATAATCGAAAAGCTTTTATTTGGGATGGCTGGAAATGCCTATTATTATTATTGTGTAAATTGTTTTATGTAATAAAAAACTATGTCTGCTGATCTCGAATCTATTATTGATTATATATTGTAATAATCTAAGAGACAAGGCCAGCTCAACGAGACATATATTTATTCACAGGACATCACAGATACACAAATAACATCTTCAATATCAGGTGGCCGAGCCTTGCTCGGTTAAATAATTTCATATACCCAAAGTCATTTTTGGATTTTTTTTTATAATTACGAAAATGAACAATTGGATAAAGACTACTAATTCGAAAAATTTCTTTAGTATTCTGTTTGTTCTATATGTAAATTGGTACGTTCAGACATTTAATTTTGGAATTAGTATATTCAATTATGGCTTTAGTACGAAACATCGAGTGACGCAAATTTCTACGTTATTGGGGAAAACTTCAAAGACTTTCTTACAAGCCAATAATAGTAGGCCTACGATAGTTTTACGCTGTCTAGACTGTAGGAGGACTTAAGAGACTTGATATTTAATCGCCATGTACAATTACATATAGAACAAACAGAACACTAAGACTGTCAGACCATAAGAAGTTCATACCGGCTTTTGCCATCCATCTATCCCAGTGGTGCTACTGGTGCTACAGCCCATGGAAGGATATGGCCTGCTTTTACACATCCCTCCATTCAGATATCTTCTAGGCCTTTCGTCACCACACCCTAACCCCAAGTTTTTTACTAAGGTTTATAGTTAAATCAAAAGTGGCTGCAGCGTACGCAAACTCGTTGACCGCTTAGAATATTGTGTGTTGGTTTCCTTTTCGAGTCGATGTGAAGCTCGAAGTCGCAGATCCTCAAGTTTCCTTAAACGCTCCTCAGAATTTTCTAGCTTGACGATATTACTAATGATTGCATTTACGAATAATAACGTTATGTCAATAAAATATTAACTTCACGTCAATAATAATAATAATAATAATAAAAAAATTATTATGTTTATATAAATAATGTTTGTCTAAATGAATCTATATAAAAGACCTTCTAAAAAAAAACAAAGATTTAGATCGAACAAAATTATACAAATTTTTGTCTTCTATAAATTTAGAGTGGAATTGGCAATGCTGTTACATCTAGATCTAGTCTAGGAAAAAAAGCGATTGAAATCTGGCTGAAATCCTATAGCTCAGACGTAGACGTCTAGATCTATTTGTTTTCCTGAAAAGTTGTGAACATCTTTTCTTCTAGAAATTACAACAGAAAACCTATTAGATTATTATTAGATCTCTTCAACGCCGCAAACATCCTGCTATTAGGGAAGAATAACGGCGAGCAACATGGCGGTTTTTTCGACGGAGAACTGATAATCTAGTTGTAAGTCTAGAATCCAGACCTAGATCTAGACGTAGATTGTTTGTTTGTTGTTTTACATGTTTCGGATGTTCCTTCAGAATTGAAGATAGTTACTTCCTAGTCCAAACCTCCCGCAGGACGACGGGGGATGGGAGCGGGCAGGGTTTGAACCCGGGACCATCGATAAATCCAAACGACAGTCCAGCGTGCAAACCGCTCGACCAGGCAGACATCCAGATTCCAGATTCGGCGTCCATATCTTTCTTTTCGGCCTACATTATAGCTAATTAAAAATATACAATTAATCAAATTCTTATTTTAACGTGCCTTATAATAAAGGGATCAAGCGATTAATTTGTAGAAACACTTGGAAGCACTTGAGCGTCTTCAGATAACCACGTGCTTGATTGATGTTCACTGTTTTAAACCTTCAACTACGGTGCGCAAATAGTTGTGTCTATTCATTCAAACGCGATAAAACTTGTTGCAAAGAAATGCTTTAGTGAACGGCTGTAAGCCAGTGACGTAGGAGGTGTACTTTTTTTTTTCATTTCTTGCTGTGAGCCTAGTGACGTAGGGGGTGTCAAGTTTTTTTCCTTTGACGTCACTTTCATTCATAAATTGGAAAACTTTCATTCATAAATTCTCCATGTCATTCATAAAACCTTCAAACCAAAATAAATTTTTCGATAATGAGACATTTTTCAAACCGATATAACGGTCAAACTCGAGTTTTCCCGATGTGGCCAATGAGCTGAGAATTTTTTTCT
>JADKLZ010078767.1:58314-69599 GCA_021533235.1 Biomphalaria straminea
CGAAAAATTACGAAGAGAATATATTATTTATTGAACATTATTTCTTTTGGTTGGTTTAAAAAAATTGATATAAATTATTAATTCTACTTATTGAGCAATGTGTTTTTTTATACTTTAAGTTGATTTTTTTTCATAAATATTTATAGTCAATGAAAATACATGGATCAATCAATCAATTATTAATACAATTCTGTTTTATTTAAGAAAGACGAGCTTATATTAGTGGTAAGAAAACTTTCCCCTCAGACCTTACGATCTGTTGGGCAGATTATGTTAAGGTCAGCTGTTTCTTTGGCCAACAGTTAACGAGCAGTGTTTCAGGTAGCCAGCACAATGACTAACCGCCTTTATTTTCCCCAACTAAAGTCAGGTACCCATTGGAGTTGGATGGATTAGAGAGCGCCCTAAAAATCTCCAAATTCTAGATTCCAGTTTTCATCAAGAATTAAGTAGACTAAAAAAGGTTGAGAAATGATGTAGTCTAGTCATTCCTTGTCAGCCTCCGGAGGTAACGATAGATTAGGCTAATGGAGAAGCCAAAAATAAACTATATAAAGTTAAGTTGATATTATCTATATCTATATTATATTTCTCAAAGTAAATAGGTCAGACGGGCAACAACAACACAATGCAACAAGTAAATAGGGAAGATCCCATGGCGCACGCACCACGGTGTGCATGGACCCAATCCGCACCGCATTATTTCATTCACAAAATAGCATAGACATAAAGAAATCAATAGACCGGGAAAAGGAAGTAACTTCGTGAAAACACATGTATATATATATCTACTACTGAATTACAAAAGATTTCAATAATTTCTGGAGATTTCCAGGACTTTTTCGTAGGTCTATATTTAATAACATTTCAGGAGATATCGCAGGGGCTCCTGGTAAATCAAGAGGCAGCGGGACATCTGTTATATGTTATAAAATGGTTTAATTTAATAATTTATACATCTAAAATCTGTTCCTAGATCTAGATCTAGATCTAAAACTCGAATTCAACTCTAAGAAGATTATAGAACTTCTCTTCGCAAGTATAGTTTTATGCTTTAGCACATGAACATACTAATTATAGTCCATTTAATCAAATTAACATTCAAATTTGTTTTTCTTAAGCATTGTTACATGAGTGCAGCTATATTCTTAATAACGCGTAAATTAAGGTCAATTAGCCATTTTTTAAATCTACATTCATAGTATTTTTCATTCATGAATTCACGCATTTTTACTTATAACAAGCAAATGGGAAGATCCCATGGCGCAACATGTTGTGAATCGAATGGGAAATAATAGCCTATCCAAATCCGCACTATTTTCATTCACAAAATAGCATAGCATTTTTTTTTTTACTTTAAAAAGATTTTAATAATGTCCTGAAATTTCCAGGACTTTTTCGACCGGCGGCATAGCATTTTATAACATTTCAGGAGATTTCCAGGGGGCTCCTGGTCAATCAAGAGGCCGCGGGAAATCTGTTGTTTTATAAAATGGTTCAATTTAATAATTTATACACCTAAAAATTAGCACGGGTCCAAAGAAAGTGCGATACCCATATGCTATTGTGTTTGTAATTGCAGATTGTGTTCAACCATATGCCAAAGACTTATTTCCCTTACAGCTTGATGGTTAACAGCGTTATAAATGACTATATTTGTGTTTGATTTCTTTTAAAGCAATAGCTTAACAGACAAATAATTATATGGATGTTAAACCGACAAGATGGCGCGGGGAATCTGTTGTAATTAATAAAATGGCTTAATTTAATAATTTTTACACTTTAAATTAGAGCGGGTCCTATAAAATTGCGTGTCCTATGAAATGCGGGCCCCACTGCGGTCGCCGGCCCTGGTAAATAGCGGCGTATGCTATGCCGCCGGTCAACTAGTATATATATATTCCTCTAAGTCTGAGGTCAAACAAAAACATGCAACAACAAGCAAGCAACAACAAGTAAATAGGGAAGATCCCATGGCGTACGCACCACGGTGTGAATGGACCCAATCCGCACTATTTCATTCACATAATAGCATAGACATAAATAAATATAGACCGGAAAAAGGAAGTAACTTCCTGTAACTTGAAAACACATGTATATATATCTACTATTGAATTATGATTTCTAAATTATGAAAAAAAAAAAATGCATGATCCTCAGTCTTAGAGATTAAACACAATTTAAAGACAGATTCTAGACATAAAATGAAGTACAATGCACAAATATTTGTTTCATAAAACTCTTTTATGAATTTGTGTAGTGAATGGAAGGGAGGTTAACAAAGTGGAAGCCGGAAGAGATTATGGGCCTATTGTGTCGTAAGACTCTTGAAACTAATCTAGATCGACATTTAATAATTTCCGGAGATTTCCAGGACTTTTTCGTAGGCCAATATTTAATAACATTTCATGAGATTTCCAGGGGCTTCTGGTAAATCAAGTCCAAGAGGCCACGGGAAATCTGTTATATGCTATAAAATGGTTTAATTTAATAATTTATACACCTAAAAATTAGCACGGGTCCATAGACATAAATAAATATAGACTGGAAAAAGGAATAGGTCCAATGAAAGTGCGGGACCCACTGCGGTCGCATATTTTGCAGTGCTTAAGGCCTGCCCTGGAAAATAGCGGCGTATGCTATGCCGCCGGTCGTCAAGAGGCCGCGGGAAATCTGTTATATGTTATAAAATGGTTCAATTTAATAATTTATACACCTAAAATGTAGCACGGGTCCAAAGAAAGAGCGGGACCCACTGTGGTCGCATATGTTGCAGTGCCTAAGGCCTGCCCTGGAAAATAGCGGCGTATGCTATGCCGCAGGTCGACTAGTATATATATAATTCTCAAGGTCAACAAAAGTTCAGCCGAGTAAGCAACAACACGCAACAAGTAAATATGGGAAGATCCCATAGCGCAGCATGAAATGAATGGAAAATGGTTTATCCAAATCCGCACTATTTTCATTCACAAAATAGCATAGCATATCTTTTTTTTTACTTTACTTTTACTTTACAAACGATTTTAATAATTTTCGGAGATTTCCTGGACTTTTTCAGAGGCCTTTATTTAATAACATTTCGGGAGATTTCCAGGGGCTCCTGGTAAATCAAGAGGCCGCGGGAAGTCTGTTATATGTTATGAAATGGTTTGATTTTATTATTTATACACCTAAAAATTAACACGGGTCCAAAGAATGTTCGGGACCCACTGCGGTCGCATATGTTGCAGTGCCTAAGACTTGCCTTGCAAAATAGCGGCGTATGCTATGCCGCCGGTCGACTAGTAATATTTTATTTCCTTTGTCTGTTTTTCTGCTAGGTGGGCACCAGGGAGGAGCGACAGGGCAGGGATAAGGTTGGGGGCGGCTGAGTTAAAGCTGAAATAATTGTAAGTTTGTTTCTTTTATTGGAAAACTGCAATCACTCATCAAAATTTACGATAAACGAAATCCCAGGACATTACATAGCAGTCCACATCTGTGAGATATTCAAAATTATAATTTCTCTCTGTCGACTGTCTCTGATAGAAACAATTAAAACGTGGTGATTATTTATGTTTTTAAAAATAGTAACTATACTAAGTTTCGACACCTTGCGATACTTGAACTCACAATAATGTGACACTTATCAAATTATACAACGAAGGTGTACACATTTTTAAAGGAATTGATTTTTTTTTCATTGGTTGAGAGATAAATAACAACCACATTAGAATGTATTAAGACAGTAATATTAAAACTCCGGCCCGCGGGCAAGATCCGGCCTGCGATGTGGTTTCAACCGGCTCACCAAAACATCGGAAAAAATGTAGAAACGTTTAACAAAATATTGAAAAATGTATTGTTACGACCTCGCCATGCGCATCGCAAGTCTGGCTAGCGCACCTCTAGTGATCGGACTAGAAGACAATGTTTACAAGAGAGTAGCGACTTCCGCCTAAGTCTAGAAGTCGAAATAAAGACACTGTAGTGTAATGAAGATGTTATTTGTGTACCTGTGATGTCTTGTCAATAAACATGTGTCTCGTTGAGTTGGCCTTGTCATATAAAATATAACAATGGTGTCAGAAGTGGGATCTTAGGCAACTCAACGAGAGAAGGTAGGATTTGATCACAATGACATCGTTGAAAACACTAGACCAACTCTTAGTTAAAGAACTTAGGCAGGACCTCCGTGATCGATATGAGAAGCCTGGTGGTACCAAGGAGGTGCTTACAGCTCGTCTCCGGCAAGCCTTGGTAGATGAAGACGAAGATCCGGAGACATACCTATTTGAAATAGAGCCAGATATTGTTGAGCTCTTTGGCAAAATACAGGAAGATATTTATGCGGTGCTTAAGCAAATCAGCAGTGTGGGGAACAAGAGAGATAAAATGGTATCACAAGTAGAAAGCCAAATAGACCAAATTGATCAAATTGAGTCGCAAGTAAAAGGAGGAATAAACATGTTGATGAAAGAGCAGTTGCCTGTGGACTCGTTGGGGAAGAAGTTGCATGGTCAGGACTGTGGTTGCACAAGCAGTGGTGACGGAGACGCTGGGGATTGGAGCGCCTTCTGTGTTTGTGTTGTGGGCAAGTCTTGTGGTTGTGACTTTAAAGACGAGAAACGTGACAACGATTGCTGCGACGATCTAGAACGGAAAGAGAGAAATGAAGAAACTGAAGTCTGTTATGTTCCCGAAGCGTTTGTTCCTGTTGCACCTATTACCAGTACCTGTATGAGCCGGACAGATCAAGACAACGTTGGGTATGCGTCTAAGCCTATTGCTTTTGTTCCTGTTGCACCTATTACCAGTACCTGTATGAGCCGGACAGATCAAGACAACGTTGGATATGCGTCTAAGCCTATTGCTTTTGTTCCTGTTGCACCTGTTACCAGTACCTGTATGAGCCGGACAGATCAAGACAACGTTGGGTCTGCGTCTAAGCCTATTGCTGTAGACCTTAAAGACCTCTGTCTATCTGCCGGTGCTCACGAAGGAAATGTGAAGCTCGACAACTGCATCCAGAACTTGAGCATGAACTGTACGTGCGACGCATCACACGGGGAATGTGAATGCCAAGAAAAACATCAAGAGGGCATGTGTACATCTGCCATCATCATTGACATTGGCATAGATGAATGCCAATCAACCCACTCTAAATCTGAGCTGTCAAGAGGAAGACATCTCCCACTTGAACTGGAAGAGACCCATCTCCTGGACGTGAAACTGTTAGTTGGGGATGACTGCGGTGCATTGAAATCTGTTTGCAACGTGGCTGCATGTGAACCTGTAGTCCTTGCGAGAGACGTCTGTCGGGAGGGTCTGCTGAAACGGCGTGTCCGATCAACGGCTGTGCTGAAGAAAACAGTGCTCGACACTATCTCGTTGAGTGTCAAACGGCCACGCCATCGTCTCATCAACAGCCTGGTCAACTGGAGAAAGAGAAAGCGACGGCTGCGGAAAACTGTGCAGATGGCTTCGTGGGCAACAGGCACCCCACCGCCTGTGGCTCCCACTGATCGACCTCCACCTGCACTGTCAAACCTCAGCTGCAGTGTTTTTCTTTTCGGGATGAAAAGTGTTAAGACGGGGGCAATGTTACGACCTCGCCATGCGCATCGCAAGTCTGGCTAGCGCACCTCTAGTGAACGGACTAGAAGACAATGTTTACAAGAGAGTAACGACTTTCGCCTAAGTCTAGAAGTCGAAATAAAGACACTGTAGTGTAATGAAGATGTTATTTGTGTACCTGTGATGTCTTGTCAATAAACATGTGTCTCGTTGAGTTGGCCTTGTCTCTTAAAATATAACAGTATTGTAATGACTCTGACTTGCGCACCATCATCCAGGCTAGTGCACAGGTGCGCACTTCTAGTGAACCTATAGTGAACGGACGAGAACAGAATGTTGACATGTGAGAATAACGTCTTCCGCCCACGTTGAGAGTCAAGATGGAGAAACAGTGCTAAATGAAGATGTTGTTTTGTGTTACTGTTATGTCATGTTAATAAACATCTATGTGCCTCGTTGAGTTGCCTCACTTAAAGTTATTACATTGGCGTCAGAAGTGAGGATTATAGGCAACTCAACGAGAGGAGGTAGGCTTTGATTACAATGACATATTTGAAGCTATTACATCAGCTCTCAGTTACACAGCTGAGACAAGAGCTTCGGGACCGAGATTTAAAACCCTTCGGTAGCAAGGAAAGGATTACGGCTCGTCTGCGTCAAGCATTGATTGAGAAAGATGAAGATCCGGAGACCTACCAATTCGAAGTTGAACCTGGGATTGGGGATGTCATTGGCAAGATCCAGGAGTGTGGGGATGAATTTAAGGAACAATTTAAGGAACAATTGAACACGATAAGGATCATGATGAGGAACATGAGCAGGGACATAATGTTGAACGTAGATGAAAGTGTATTAGCAGTTGAAGGACAAACAGACCAAAGTGATCATATGGTGTCGCAACCGAAAGAAGGCATAAACTCTCTTGTGAAAGGGCAGCTGCCTGGTCAGGACTGTGGCTGCACAAACAGTGGTGATGTAGGCGCTGGGGATTGGAGCGCTGTCTGTGACTGTGTTGTGAGCAAGTCTAACGGGGGTGACTTTCAAGGCGAGGAACGTGACAACGATTGCTGCGACGATCTCACTGGGATATACCTAATCGAAAGGAAAGAGATGAATGAAGGAACTAAAGTCTGTTTTGTGCCTGAAACGTTTGTTCCTGATTTAACTACAGCGAGTACCTCAATGAGCCGGACAGACCAAGACAACGTTGGGTCTGCGTCCAAGCCTGTTGCTATGGACCTTAAAGACCTCTGCCTATCTGCCGGTGCTCATGAGGGAAATTCGAAGCTTGACAACTGTATCCAGAGGTTTGGGATGAACTGTACGTGCGGCGCATCACACAGGGAATGTGGATGCCAAGAAAACAATCAACAAGACATGTCTACTTCTACCATCATCATCGACATTGGCATGGATGAATGTCAGTCAACCCACTCTAAATCTGAGCTGTCAAGAGGAAGACATCTTCCACTTGAACTTGAGGAGACCTATATTCAGGACGTGAGACTGTTAGCTGTGGATGAATGCGGCATATCGGACTTTGTTTGCAACGTGGTTGCATGTGAACCTGCAACTTCTATGAGAGGCGTCTGTCGGGAGGGTCTGCTGAAACGGCGTGTCCGATCAACGACTGTGCTGACGAAAACAGGGCTCGACACTATTTCTCTGTGTGTCAAACGGCCACGTCATCGTCTCAACAACAGCCTGGTCAACTGGAGAAAGAGAAAGCGGCACTGGAGGAAAACAATGCGGATGGCTTTGTGGGGAACACCCTACCTACCGCCTGTGGCTCCCACTGATCGACCTCCACCTGAACTGTTAAACTTCAGCTGCAGTGTTTCTTTTCGAGACGAAAAGTGCTAAGACGGGGGCAATGTAATGACTCTGACTTGCGCACCATCATCCAGGCTAGTGCACAGGTGCGCACTTCTAGTGAACCTATAGTGAACGGACGAGAACAGAATGTTGACATGTGAGAATAACGTCTTCCGCCCACGTTGAGAGTCAAGATGGAGAAACAGTGCTAAATGAAGATGTTGTTTTGTGTTACTGTTATGTCATGTTAATAAACATCTATGTGCCTCGTTGAGTTGCCTCACTTAAAGTTATTACAGTATTTTCTCCATGTTAGAACTCTCACTTTTTCTTTGATTGATTTCAGTGTAATGTAATGTCTTGTAATATTCATTTTTGTTTCTATAAAAATAAGAAAGTTTTTTGGGGAGACTAGAATTGAGAGTTGTTTTAGAGTTCTGAACGATTCCTCTGCTGTTGTGAGCTAGCCGTGTCCATGACACCTCATGTGTGTAACACAGCGCCATCTTCTCTGCAACATTTTGGTTCGTGTTCTTCTGACATCAACATGATTGGTGCCTTACAATTCAACATTTGTTTGTTAATGAAATAGGAGTCAAAGAAACGAATATTGGATGTTTAAACTTCATGGAAAAGTGGACAGATCTTTTTTTTGTGTGAAACATAAAATAACATTTTTTATTTGTACTGAAAGTGTCTGTTTTAAAGAACATAACATAAAAGGCATTCTAAAACAAATCATTACAATCATATGCTGGTACTATTGGTTTGTGCCGCTACGAAAAGATCGCTAAGTTACGTCTAGAGTTAAGCAATTAGTGAAAATATTTACCAAGAAGAAACAAGATTACAAATAGAGTTTGTGTGATACACAAACTCAGAGGCGGCCCCCGTAGGAGTCGGATCCCTATCAGATCCGTTTTGATCTCTCAATGGGGGCATCTCTTTGTCGCTGCTAAAAGTTCATTTAAAAAAAAATTATATTGTAATAACTTTAAGTGAAGGCAACTCAACGAGGCATAAGATGTTTATTTACATGACATAACAGTAACACAAAACAACATCTTTATTTAGCACTGTTTCTCCATTTTGGCTCTAGACGTGGGCGGAAGTCATTATTCTCACATGTCAACATTCTGTTCTAGTCCGTTCACTATAGGTGCGCACCTGTGCACTAGCCTGAATGATGGTGCGCAAGTCAGAGTCATTACATTGCCCCCGTCTTAGCACTTTTCGTCCCGAAAAGAAACACTGCAGCTGAAGTTAACAGTTCAGGTGGAGGTCGATCAGTGGGAGCCACAGGCGGTAGGTAGGGTGTTCCCCACAAAGCCATCCGCATTGTTCTCCTCCAGTGCCGCTTTCTCTTTCTCCAGTTGACCAGGCTGTTGTTGAGACGATGACGTGGCCGTTTGACACACAGAGAAATAGTGTCGAGCCCTGTTTTCGTCAGCACAGTCGTTGATCGGACACGCCGTTTCAGCAGACCCTCCCGACAGACGCCTCTCATAGAAGTTGCAGGTTCACATGCAACCACGTTGCAAACAAAGTCTGATGTAACGCATTCATCCACAGCTAACAGTCTCACGTCCAGGATATAGGTCTCCTCAAGTTCAAGTTGATGATGTCTTCTTGACAGCTCAGATTTAGATTGGGCTGACTGACATTCATCCATGCCAATGTCGATGATGATGGCAGAATTACACATGCCTTGTTGATGGTTTTCTTGGCATCCACATTCCCTGTGTGATGCGCCGCACGTATAGTTCATGCAAAACCTCTGGATACAATTGTCAAGCTTCGAATTTCTCTCAAGAGCACCGGCAGATAGGCAGAGGTCTTTAAGGTCCATAGCAACATGCTTGGACACAGACCCAACGTTGTCTTGGTCTGTCCGGCTCATTGAGGTACTCGTTGCAGCTAAATCAGGAACAAACGTTTCAGGCACAAAACAGACTTCAGCTCCTTCATTCATCTCTTTCCTTTCGATTCGGTATATCCCAGTGAGATCGTCGCAGCAATCGTTGTCACGTTCCTCGCCTTGAAAGTCACCCCCGTCAGACTTGCTCACATCACAGTCACAGACAGTGCTACAATCCCCAGCGCCTACATCACCACTGTTTGTGCAGCCACAGTCCTGACCAGGCAGCTGCCCTTTCACAAACGAGTTTATGCCTTCTTTCGGTTGCGACACCATATGATCACTTTGGTCTATTTGTTCTTCTACTTCCAATACACTTTCATCTACGTTCAACATTATATCCCTGCTCATGTTCCTCATCATGATCCTTATCGTGCTCAATTGTTCCTTAAATTGTTCCTTAAATTCATCCCCACACTCCTGGATCTTGCCAAAGACATCCACAATCCCAGGTTCAACTTCGAACTGGTAGGTCTCCGGATCTTCATCTTCCTCAATCAATGCTTGCCGCAGACGAGCCGTTAGCCTTTCCTTGGTACCGAAGGGTTTTAAATCTCGGTCCCGAAGCTCTTGTCTCAGCTGTGTAACTGAGAGCTGATGTAATAGCTTTAAATATGTCATTGTAATCAATGCCTACCTCCTCTCGTTGAGTTGCCTATAATCCTCACTTCTGACACCAATGTAATAACTTCAGAGGAGGCAACTCAACGAGGCATAAGATGTTTATTTACATGACATAACAGTAACACAAAACAACATCTTTATTTAGCACTGTTTCTCCATTTTGGCTCTAGACGTGGGCGGAAGTCATTATTCTCACATGTCAACATTCTGTTCTAGTCCGTTCACTATAGGTGCGCACCTGTGCACTAGCCTGAATGATGGTGCGCAAGTCAGAGTCATTACAATATCAAAGATAAACGACAGAAATATACATCTTCAGTGCTTTGATCTCTCTACGGGGGCCGCCTCTGAGTTTGTGTATCACACAAACTCTCTTTGTCGCTGCTAAAAGTTCATTTAAAAAAATATATATAAAAGATAATCGACAGAAATATACATCTTCCGTGCTTTGATCTCTCAACGGGGGCCGCCTTTTAGTTTGTGTATCACACAAACTCTCTTTGTCGCTGCTAAAAGTTCATTTAAAAAAAATTATATCATAGATAAACGACAGAAATATACATCTTCCGTGCTTTGATCTCTCAACGGGGGCCACCTCTGAGTTTGTGTGTCACACAAACTCTCTTTGTCGCTGCTAAAAGTTCATTTAAAAAAAATTATATCAAAGATAAACGACAGAAATATACATCTTCCGTGCTTTGATCTCTCAACGTTAGCCCTGTAAAGCCGATGTTCAAGGCAACTGCCACACCTCTTTTATGAGTTAATTTTTCTTTTATTGTAAGAAACATCTTTTAATTATAACATTATTTTTTCTTTCATGCTTCTTGTGCCTTGAGAACTCGGGCCACTATCTTTTGTTCCTCGATCAAAAATGCACGAACTATTATTTCTCTGACAGCTTTGTGACATCTTGACCCACCATAGGCACGTGTAACAGTCTTTTGTCTTTTACTCATAACAGCAAGTTTATGTGGCCTAACAGCTTTCACCCCTCTAAGTCTTGTTTTGTAATCACCACATATTGGTGTCTTGGCCAATTTCTTCTGAATTACTTAGAAAGTAAATGCTCTATAATACATTTCAAATAAAAGGTGAAATATGTTGCATGCCATATGTTAGATTTTTAATCGTCTTAAATTAGGATTTATTTATATTGCATACTAATTAGGTTTTTTCTCTTTAAATACTGCTTGTATAAAATATTTTTAAAAATTAGATTTTGAGCTTTTAGAAAAAAAAAAGTAGCCGTTGCATCAGAACTTTGAATGATCTATATTATCGTAATGTCAGATTACTAATTACAAATTGTTCTTCCTTGTTTCAAATGGTACTTACTAATAAGAAGGGGAAGATTTATTTCTTGCCTAGC
>JADKLZ010078771.1:0-18381 GCA_021533235.1 Biomphalaria straminea
TTCTTGCTCCAAACGTGATAAATTTCTTTCCCATTGTACCACTTTAAGAGTCTACCATAAACACAACATGCTATCCCAGTTTTCACAATGATAATTACCTCTCTTTCTCCACTTTTAAGACTTGCCACTGATATTTGAAAAAATCCTGGAGCCCATGCTCCCTAGTTTCTCCATTTTGTCATAGAATGAACTGCTCAGATCTGCCTGGGATGTTGTAAGTGGCAAGGTGGCCTCCACTGCTGATGTTAGGGTGGAATTTTGTTCAGGTGCCTGGCAGAAATAGGAATACTAATCATGTATCTAGCCTAATATATTTGTATGGCTTTTTATTTCATAAAATTTATAATTTTATAATTTTTAATTTTAATTTCATTTCATATTTCATAAAAACAACTATCCAACATTCCGTAAAAATATAATGCTAGTCTTGTTGAAGGACTTTTGCTTTTGAAAGTCATAAAATAAGTATTACTTAATGTCCACAACTTAACACAAAAAAAATTAAAGTTTTGATAACAAAAGACAACTTTTTGTGCAAAACAGGCAAACTTACCCTACTTATTGTCTGAGAAGGCAAAGGCTGCGTGGTCAAGGCTGGACGACTACTTTGCTGAGAGCTTAATGGAAGTAGAGGAAACCGATGAGGACATGTGGACAGTGGAAGAACATTATGTGGCTCTTGCCCTGTTAGAACTGGTCTAGATCCTAGTGAAGCCTGCCCATGTTTATCCATGCAATAAAGGCCACCAAATATCACCTGGAGTGAGATTTGTTTCTTTTTTTATTATAGCCTTTAATTTTTTTATTTAAAAAATATACTATAAAAAAAAGAAGTCATTTATTAACCTAAAATAAAACAGAAGGAAAAATGTGATGTAATCTTACAAACCAAAAACTTAAGGTAGTACCAAAATTGTCAATATTGTAAAAAAGAAAAGGTTGTAATGTTGCTAATATCTCATTCCTTCATACTAAGAATGTAATAACAATTTTACTTAACATTTATTTTCCTATTACAGTAACTGCAGCTATATCTTAACTGTATTCCTTAAAAAGTTGCCTTTTTTTTTAAGTTCCAAAACAAGTAAGTTATATTAATTTAATATAAACACAAAAACATATCTTTAAAATTATATAAATGGCAAACACACACTTGCAAACACAAAACTATAAATGAATGAATAAGTTCACTGAACTCTTAGTTGATGTTCCTTCCTATTGTTATCATAAGTGCTTTTATATTTTATATCATTAAATCAAATTCATTTATTTATTTGACCTTCCATATTTATGGAAACTCTTGATTGATTCTTAAACAATGAAATATTACCTCTGTTGTGAATGAATGAGAGTAAAAGGTACTTACAGAACTTCGTTGTATCTGTTTGTTGAGGTTTGCTTGAATGTAAGGGGAGAAAACATCCATGTCAAATGGATCAACAAGTTCTTCTAAACGATCAATGACCGCTTGACATCGCTGTTGGTATTTCTTATGAATCTGTACAGTAACATTGTTAAGTTTTCATTATGTAATAATACAAATACAAAAAATACAATAACAATTAAAATTAATCATTTCAACTTAGAGTGAATTAGAACTAATAGAGTAACTGTGGTGGCTGGTAGCTGAATGGTAAAGCATGTGGCTTCTGAGACTAAAGATCTTGTGTTTGAATCTCCATGGCATGTTTTTCTTTTTAGGATGTCCCTAATTCCACCCAACTCTAATGGGCACCTGACATTAGTTGGGGAAAGTTGGTTGATGTGCTGGCCATCCTCAGCCATAGAAACTAAAACCTTTTAGACCCTTTGCCTTACAGGGGTACTTCCCTTTTTTTTAAAATTTGCAATTGAAGCTATCAAACTACAAAAATACAAAAAAAAAACACTTCTTGAAATTTCAACAACTAACCTCATCATCCTCTCTCCTGGGTATAGCCAAGAAAATAAACTTAAAATTGAAGAGTTCTTGTAACACTTCATGTTGGCTTAAAGGTGTCACTACTTTATTGTTGCCTCTTTCTTCTAAAAGTTTTTCATAAATTGATACCAAGCCATCAGTCACAAGTACCAACAAATCTTTAACCACAGACCTGTCAGATGATAGCATTTTATAAGCAAAAAAAAAAAAAACACTTCAAGAAAACAAAATTTAAACTCAAAATAATCAATGTGACATTATCATATAGTCAAGTCCAATTAATCAGACCACATCATGGCGCTATAATGTTGTTCCTAATAACCAACTGGTCTGATTAAATTAATTTGATTTTTTGTACTACTTTAGGATTTGATCCAATAAGTGACTGGGACAATTCAATGGATTCAATTGTTTTATAGTTTTTCTTCCACTCACCATGGCAACGCTTGTATTCCTATCTTGTTCAAATTCTCACAAAGGTTAAACATCAGTGTTTGTATATGCCATGAAGCCTAACAAAAAATAAAAAGGGAATTCACATAAAAAGGCAATTTTTAAGAAAATAGATTTATTAATTATTAATTTATTAAGCCTTTTTTTAGAACATCCAAACTATTCAATAAGAAAAACTAAGCATTGCAATAATTAGTTGTGAATAGTTACTCCATTAGTTTGTTGAATGAAAAAAAAACAAGCTTACTTGCATAGGGACATAAATTTTGGAGGATAATTTTCTGCCTTCTTCTGTTTCTTCTGATATGTCAATCTCATCCCATTTCTAAAAAAATACAATAAAACAATACAATAACAAAAATACAATAAAACAACAGAATAAAAAAATACAATAATATAACAGACAATCAGAAATTGTTTTTTAATGCCTTAATTTTTTTGTGCTTCAGATTATCTGAGGTAAAGTTTTGCAGCAAATATTAATTAATGCAATACTTACAGTGGAACGAGATAGAATGTCATCAGGGCTTGTATTGCTCACAATGTTTGTGAATTGATTTATATATCTGTCTGCTGTGTAATCTACCCAAATCCTGAAAAACAATGTATCTTGTAAGTGTTTAAGAAATGTGCAACGCAGAAGCACAATCTGTCATTAAAATAAATACTATTAAGAGCAGATCAGTGAAAAAAATATGTCTTTCCTTATATGCTGTAAATTTTGCAAGTATTTCCAAAATCGTACATAATAATAATAGGCTTGTCTTCGAGTCCGAAGATTAGTGAGGAATACAGTGTTTCCCGTGGCTGTGCAGTCCCAGCTGTGACCTACATATTTTGCCACATCCAGGGCAAGCAAAACCATTGTCCGCAGGTGGTCGGTTTAGATTTTCTTTTCGTCGTCTGCGTTTGTCCTCGGCGGCAGATTTTCTTTTGGTCTCAAATGTGTATCCCGCGGCCTTTGTGAGTGACCTCCAGCTGTCTCGTTCCGACGCCGCATGCAGCCAGGTGCTCTCCTCTATGTCAGCCAAGGAAAGTTGACGCCTAAGCTGGTCTTTGAAGCGTTTCCGTGGGGCGCCACTGTTACGTCGGCCACCTTTTATTTTAGCTCACCAAAAAAGACTGCCTTTGGTATACGTTCGTCTCCCATACGGGATACGTGCCCTGCCCAGCGTAGCTGTCGGATCATAAGAAGTCCCTCTATACTGTCTATACCGGCGTTCGCAAGGACATCGCTGTTTGTAGTGCGGTCTTGCCATCGTATGTCCATGATGGAGCGCAAGCACCTTTGGTGAAAGCGCTCAAGGAGTCTTAGCTGTTTTCTATATAGTGTCCATGTCTCAGAGCCATATAGAAGGGTGGAGAGAACCACCGCCTGGTAGACATTTATTTTTGTAGGTAGGCGGAGCGATTTGTTCTTCCAAACTCTCGCCTGAAGGCGTCCAAAAGCGCTATTGGCCCTGGCCAGACGGTTATCAACTTCCCTTGAAAGTGAGGCGTCATTTGACACTATGCTACCAAGATATGTGAAGTGGTCTACCACGTTAAGGGGATGCCCGATTACTGTGATCCTTGGGGCTGAGTATGTTTCATTGGGTGACTTCTGGAACATGACTTCTGTTTTCCCGAGGTTTATAGATAGACCGAAAGAGGCGGCAGCGTAGGCAAATTCGTTTACCGCGTTCTGGAGGTCATTTTCATTGTGAGCTAGCAGGGCGCAATCATCGGCATAGAGAAGCTCCGTTATGACCATCTCCTTTGTTTTTGTGTTGGATAGTAGACGTCGGAGATTAAACACGCTGCCGTCACAACGAAACCGGATGTAGATGCCTTCATGCAATCGCTGCCTCATTTGACCCAGCATTACGCCCTACTCTGTTCGCTATCTTCCCCCCCCCTACTCTGTTCGCTAAAATCATACATACATAATGGGTTAAAGGTAATACAACTCTGAAGTTAAAAGACAAAGCTTACTTGTATGCCAGCATCTGACAGTGTCTCAATTTTGTATTTAACGACTGCCATTCTGGATACTCTGATGATTTGAGTGAACGAAGTTTCTTGGAAAGTCTAGAAAGGATTTTGATATAATTATTTGATGACATACTTTAGATTGAATATTTAAAAAAAAATTTTGTCCAAATAATTAAATTTTTATTTTGGAAATTCATTAAAAAAAAAATTACTTGAAAGACGATTGCGTATTCCAGTCTGGTAATGCCAGAATACATCTTTGTAAGTGTGGGGTCATTTCACTCATAGCAGCAGACGTTCTTGCTGTCAACAATAACCTGAAATATAGATAAACATTTAGTTCAAATACAAACTTTCTTTTTTATGTAAAATTGAAACCAATAAACTATAACTGTTCTAAATCATTTTTATTAAATACATTTTACTATACTTACTTATTTTCAGTTATTTCATTTGTAAGAGGGTCTGGTATTACTGACAAAGATTTCTTCCATAAATGTAATTGCTCTATCAAATAGTCTAGAATCCTGATTTTAAAAAAAAAAGGAAATTTTTAATTTAAAAAATTCATTTGATTCACTTGTTTCATTCCATTCAATTTAGACGCTTTATTCATTTTAATTGTTGTAAATAAGAAGAGAGATGAAAAAAAAACATTTAACAATACATTTCTTTGGGTAGGATTCAATAAGTTTGTTTGTATGTATAATTTAAATAATAGTTGGTGTTTTATACCACAGGTCTTAAGTATTTAATGATATAGTTAGTCATAAAGTGCTTCATTTCTAGTAAAAACATAAGGGAAACCAAAATAAGTTATAGCCATTTTAAAATGTTATTGCTTAAAAATATATATAAGGTATAATTCATTACAGCCTGAAATAACATTAGAAAGAAAAAAAAAAAGACTAAAAAAAAAAGATCAAATCAAGATGGAAGTAAAAGAATGAAAAGTGGAGCAACCAAACCATAGAAAAAGTAACAATATACAAAAAAGTTTGTTTTAAAAAGACAATTCCTCCTTTATGCAGCTGATAACTTTTTGTACGAGCAATTAAAATCCTGGTTCATCAAATGTATAAATCTACTTATAACATCCTCTACCACATCTGGCTAATACAGTAAAAAAAATGCATCCTACCACAATAAGCCCTTTGGGGTTAAGTAAACCTAATGTTATCGGTTACAAAATAAAACAACTTACTCCTGGACACATTTGACACATGACACTTGTAAATACTTGAGAATGTCACAAGTGTCTGCATATCTGTTGAATACTCCCTGCTGCTTGCTGTCTTCGGTATCAACTTCCACAATGTAGGTCTCTGTGTCTTCAAGCAGAACTTTTAGTTTGTCATCAACGGTGTGGCAGAGACTGGCAAAAAGTGAAGATATCAATTGTAGCATTTCTTTAATTAAAAAAAGTAAGAGTAAAGTTCCCCTTTCAGACCTTATGGTCTATAGGGCAGATGATGTAAAGGTCATCTGATTCTGTGGCCCACGGTTAACGAGGGTGTCATGTGGCCGCCTTTACTTTTCCCCAACTAATGTCAGGTACCCATTAGAGCTGGGTAGACTCAAGGGCGCCCGAAAATCCCGAAATAAAAATCTCAGTCTTCACCAGGATTCGAACCCGGGACCTCCAGTACGGAAGCCAAGTGCTTTACCGCTCAGCCACCGCGCCCTCATTTCTTTAATTGATATATATATATTTATACTAACAGATTTCAACACACTCATTTGTCAAAGTTGTCAAATATTTTTAGTTGATGTTACTGAACCAAAGAGATGATAAAGAAAAAGTCAGGGGAGAAACAAACACTTCACCAAGTTTTACTCATTATATCTAATGAAGACAAAAGTATACAAATTGAAACTTAAAATATAAAAAGAGAGATTGTTTTATAGAACAAAATTTAAATTAATGCTCAAAATGCTGAAAATATTTGCTTTGCACTAAAAAAAAGCTTTAGTATTAATTTTCTTAATTACTAACTTTTGTACAGCTGGAGTGAATGCTCTTGCTTTAAGAATAAGACCACCGCCATCAGCAATAGTCTTGGTAGCAGCAGTTTGCCAGATATCTGACATGATGAGATCTGCAGCATTTTCTGTCCAGACAAATGTTGCTAAATTTCTCTCGCACTGCATCGAGCTAAGTAAGACATTGTTTTATTTAAACAACATTTTTGTATCCTAATAATTACAAAATCATGATACCAAGTAACCTTCATTAAACCATTTCTCAAAGAAATCATTTCTATAAAAATATGTAAAATCCAACAATTTCAATCTATCATTAAATTAAATTTCAGATCAAAGTATTTATATAAATCTTTAAAAAATTCTGACAAATTATTATTAACTACAGAGAAATAACACATTGTGTGCAAACATTAAAAATATACCTGTCATTTATATCTGATGTCAACTCCATCATTACTTTGGAAACTGTTCGTTTTGTCAAATCAGCTGTTGTGTCTAACTGAGACTGTATAAGAGCCTAGTTCAGAAGTAAACAAACTCCATCAGTAGGAAACATACTAGTAACTCTAATTGTCTACTGCTTAAACCAAATAGTTGAGCCTCAGATGGATTTGCAAAATTCAGAAGCTTAAAATACATGCAGTGCTTTTTTTGCAAAAAAAAACTAGGTGCTGATACTCAGTGATGGATTGCCTAACTTTTAACTACTAATAAATTAATTTTAAATGGTAAATCACAAGAAAAGTAATAATTTTTTTCCCCACATTGAAAAAGGTGCCAGTATGACATACCGGTGCGTACCATCACAAAAAAAGCACTGCATATATTGTAATGACTCTGACTTGCGCGCCATCATTCAGGCTAGTGCACAGATGCGCAGTTCTAGTGAACGGACTAGAACAGGATATTGACATGTGAGAATAACGACTTCCGCCCACGTTGAGAGTCAAGATGAAGAGACAGTGCTAAATGAAGTTGTTGATTTATGTAACTGTCATGTCATGTAAATAAACATCTATGTAGTTGAGTTGCCTTCCTTCAAGTTATTACAATATGTAAGAAAAGTTAAAAGCAAAAAACTCTATTAATTAATTGAGGATAAAATTTACTGTGTAAAAATAGGGTAGGAAGTAGCTGATAGTTTGGTCAAAACTGGAAACGTCAAGGGAAAAAAATTAATAAATATGGTACTACAATAGAATCCACCTGGTGAAGAAAAGAAGTGAATTACAATGAGGTAATGGAGAAGAGAAATGAAGGAAGAAGGACAGAGAATGAGAACCAAGGCAGAGTTTAGTTGCTGCTGCATGCTTTATTAAGAGTAAAAAGGAGTTAGTTAAAAATTGTAAAAAGATGTTGAATTTAGAAAAATAAATAGCTATGTTAGTATTCTTTGCAATTCAGAGGCCAATGGAGATTTTCCTATTCTGAAGAAGGAGATCTATTTTTTATATAAAAAAAAAAGACAATTTTAAGACCATTAATGAAATAAATAAGATTCAAAATGATGTTGTGTTTAATTACCTTAACTCTTTCCAGAAATAGAGGCTGAAGGAAATCTTCCCAAACTCTTAAAGTCAGTATGTTTTCATCAATTAACTTCCAACAAGATTCACCACGAACCTAGTGAAAAGATTCACCAAACATGAAATACTCCTTGCAGACATAGAAACAATCAAATCATTTTATGAAGAATTCTTCCTAGGCAATATAAAGCAAAGAAAAACTTACTTTGGACAAAAGTCCCCAGACTTCATCTCTGATATCTGCCAGCCTCTTCACTGTGTTAACGTAATTAAGAAGTTTACCAACACCAGCCTGAGCATCTTGCAAGCATCTGACAAATCAAATCGAAAGTTTTTTTAGTTATAGACATTGCATTTAAATTAGATTATAAGATCTTATTTATTATTTGATTTTCTTCTCAAAGTTAAATATTTTTAACAATTCAAGAAAATGTAAAACAAAAGTTTGGATAAAAAATCTTTACAGTTGGTCAATAAGAAGTTTGACATACAAGCTGTGTAATGACATTCAAACCTACATGTGCATCCACTGTTGACAGTTTTCCTTTAATTGTTTCACTTGCATCTGTGTGGCTGGTGTTCTGATAAGTGGTTTGAAATCTGATAAAAAATGAAAAAAAAAAAATAGCATTAACTTGTTTCTAACATGAAAATGTTTGATCATCAATCCCATGGATGACATTGTAAAGTAGCCCAGCAGTTAACACATATTTAACAGTTATGAAATAATGACATTTATATAGCATTCAAACAATTTATGACTTTACAAAACCCTTCAAAGTACTCATGTAAACCAATCACATTCTTTTTACTGTAAGGAAACTATTTAAAAACCTTTTAATGCTTTAAAAAATGTTACAAAACTCTTATTCCAACATCCTTTTTTGCAATAAAAGTAAATTTATTATAATGTTTGAACTAAAGACTGTGCTAAAGTTGAACCAGGAAGTAGCAAGGGACTACTGTTAATGCTTTTCATTTTGTGTTGCCTGTATCTATCATTTTTATTTAGCTCTTTAAAAAAAAGGCATTGTTAACTGTGCAACAGCAAGTTATGGACTTGTGAAAGCATGGAACTTTAAAAAAAACAAAAACTATGCATGTTTCCACTTACAAATCAGCAGTGCTTACAACCAGATTTAGAAGGCAGCATGTGTTAATTGCCATTAATTTATATTTTATAGCACACTGCAAATATGTGTACAAATTATTGTGTGAATAATGTTGACCTACTGGGACTACCCACAAGTGTGTGTGCTTGATTACCTTGCTTCTTTTAATTATTATTTCTAAACATTTAATTAAAAAACTAATAATTTAAAGTAGCATACTTTTCACTGAAGCTGGTAAACATTTTGAGGATATAGTTCCATGCAGTTCCAGATTGAGAATGCCTAGGATAAAAAACGTAGAGTTGAATCATAAACATTTAAGTCATTAAGAAGATTATAATATTAAAATCAAAACTAATTCAAAACAAGAATGACAAGTTTGTATTCAATGTGATTGAATAATAATACAAATCTGTTAGATGCACACAAAAAAATGTGATCTAAAATAATTCATGTAGTGTTAGTGTATTTAATAACCTTGTCCAGGTAGAGACAAAACCCTATTCAATGTTGTCAAAAGAAGCCCAGTGGTAAATGTGGATGTTTCTGATTTTGGCGACTCTTCACTGTAGAAAACAGAGTAAATCTGTTTTAAGGTTGAGGTCAGAAGTTTAGCAACACCAGTCACTTGTAGCTTCACATTAGTTTGATGGCCAGAGTGTAAAATTTGTTGTAAGGCTTTCTAGAGATAAAAATACAATTTTTGTTTTAATATACTAAATTAACTACAAATTTTCATTGTTTATAGTAATTTTTTTTTAAAAAGAAAAGGGAATTTAATACTCTCTTTTTTCCTTAAAATTTATTTCTATTCCCAGGGAAGAGACAAGAGGTGAGTCACAAATATATACATTACAATTTAACTTCTCATTTATCAGTTTGAAAAGCAATATACATCACAGATTTAACTGCATATTTTAAATGTGATGTAGACTTCAACTTACTGTTCGTGCCAAAAGAAACTCATTAAAAACTTGTCTTGGAGTGCTGTCTTCCAGAAGAATGATGGAACATAAAACCTCTGCCATATGCTAGTATGATGCAAGTTTGAAGTAAAATTATTATTAAATACAATTAAATACAATATGAGATTAAAATAAAAATATCTTATTCTCACTTGTGCTTATTATAAAACACACCAAAAAAAAAGTCTCAAATATTATACCTGATCACTTAAATCTGACTCTGTATCAGTTAAAAGTTGTCGACAACCCTGAGATTAAATAATGAATATTTCAACAACTTAAAAGACAGACCAAACAAATCAATCAATTTTTTTAAAGTGTTAAGGGAAGGTAAAAAAAAAAATTGATACTTTAGTGTATAGGTTATTATAATCATAGAAAATCAAAAAATTATTCTGATAATGCAAAGATAGTCAAACCTAGTTTGGATATTAATGCTAACAAATTTTGAGATAAATATGTATAGTAATTAAAAAATAATAATTATGAGATATCCTGTGAAATAGAAATGTAAAAAGTCTATGTGTATTCATGTTTTCGGAAGCTCTCCAATCTAAATCAGTTTCGAGTCTAAAGGCTGGACAAAAAACAATTTGTTGCTAACCCACCTGTAGGATTGTTGATTTAAAATGGCTTATGGCTGCCCATTGTCTTGTTAACACAGGAAACCAAGTGGCAACATCAGCTGAAAGCTGCGTGTCCAAATGGAGACTGGCGTTGATGTGTCTGGCTAACAAGTACAGTTGGGTTGCTTTTAAATATTCTTGACTGTCAACATTACTCCAGATCTGTAGCATAGCACAATGTTTGAGAAAACATCAAAATAATATTCAATTGAAGAATTGCTATAAAATAAATGTTGTTTTTAACAACAAAATTAAATGGAAAGCAGAGCGCTTAGAGAGTGAAGTCTGTGCAAGCTCAAGGCAAGGCATGATTAAAGCTTTGTCGCTTTGTTAGAAAAAAAAAAAAGAACAAACCTTTTCTGGAATATCCATAAGTAATTTGATTTGAGAAGCTGTTCCATAAAATTCCAGCTCTTTTCTATTCCTAAACAAAAAAAAAAGAAAAAAAGAAAATCTTTATATTTAAAAGTTAGCAAAAGATTAAATAAACTTAAAAATATATCATTGTAAATATTTATAATGCATGACTAAGTTAATTTTAAGAACTTACTTGTCAGAATCGTTCTTCACACTCATGTGAAAGGATGCACCTCTGACCGCATGCTTCTGTCGCATCGATGAACACAAATCTTCCATCCGCGAGATTGATTTCATTACCTATTACAAATAAAATATTATAAGCCATTTTTTTTTTTAATATTTGAAAGCAAGAGTATTTTTTTAAAATCATGCATAAAAAAATATAAACAATTGCATTGTTATCTTTTAATTTACATATAAACCTTACTGTATAAATTAAGGATATAGAAAAGATTTGTAGACTGATTAGAGAAGTTTGTAAATTGAGGAAAAAAAAGAGATCCACTATAATAATAAATACTTACATTTTCTGCACTATTTTTCATGTCTGTGATAGTATCTGCAGCATCTATTAGATCCCTGTATCTTTCTCTAAAGTAATGTGATTTGAGGAAGAAAAATTAATTAAATTATATGCATATGATTTTTACTTTGTTTTAAGCATAAGACTAAAAACATGTTGAAAAATGCTAATTACTAATTTACTTGAGTATTTTTACTAGAAAATAAGACACATGGTCCTTGAAATAGTCACTTATAACCAAGTTTTATAGACAAGCCCAATGAAAGACTTAAAAACTAAATAAAAAAAAACAAAAAAAAAACCTATCAAACTTTCATGTCTAAAAATAAATAAATAAATGTACTTACCCCACCATCACCCTAAGATCCTCTTTCTTTTTTTCTATGTCAGACCTTCACAAAAAAACAACAACATGCAAACAATAAATTAGTGCAAAAATATAATTACTAAATGATAATTATCAAAATGATAACAAATATTTTTATATGACAGCTAGGTGAAATCTAAATATTAGATAAAGATCTATAATTTGTTTCATTTCACTTTTACTATAAGTACAGTTTGATAACTACAAAAATACTTTTAAAAAGATCTGTGATAATAATTGAGCCTGAAGCAATAAGGATTGATAAGGGCAATAATTTTGAAAACTAATGCTAAAATACTTTAACAGTGATTTCTTTTAAAATTCTTTTTTTTTTGTCACTATATTCTTAATGTATTATCAAATAATTTCAAAATACTTTACCTAGTCTTCTTTTCCAAATTACGAATTTCTTCGATAGTATGACGCTCAAATAAAACATTTGAATCTGCCCTTTGTACATTATTTACAGCATCTGTTTAAAAACAAGTTGTTTTTTTTCATCTTTTTCATGTATACTAAATAATTAGGCTTATGGTATACAATCAATATACTGTGAAATTAATATCAAATGTCCTTCATAAAAGGTCTCATCTTTTTAACAAAGCTGTAACAAAGAAGTATGCCCATCTTCTGACCATTAGAACCAACAAAAGAATTTTTTTTTCAATGTTAGTTGTCTTAAAAAGTGTAAGTCTTATTGGGGATAAAACTGCTAGCCTGTTAACAAAGATTTGTATATTTGAGGACTTAGGTGTCCATAACAGAGTCACGAATGCTTTTCTGTAAAAATTCAGGAAATCCAATACAACACATCTGTAGATGAACAACATAGAGGGCATTTGGTTTCAAATTTTAAGTCTTCATCCATCGAGATCCAGTATACAACGATTGGAACAATAGCCTTCTCCGCTTCACTCCAGGTCCTAGAACGTGTACAGTCTTCAGGCAGCACAAAAGACGTCAGTAACATAACACTATTATTAACAGTAACACTCAATAGTATGCTAAAATAGTATTCATCATCAGTAGATATATAGATTATTGAATAGATCTATTAGATCAAGATTACAAGATGATGTCTACTTTATCAATATATCTATATTATACACATTCAGTCACAACTAGTAGAATATAAAAGTATATTAAATTATATCTGAATCTGAGTACAATTTTATTTACTAATACTTAATATTATTTTAAAGTTTTACATTTAATGTTTATAACAAATGTTAGTTACACAGTCACAGAGTATAGTCCAGTGTAACTTAAGTGTAGATTTGGATTTAACTTTAACACTAAAAGTAAAACAGCAAACTCAACGGTAATGTATCATTTTAGAGGCGTGTTCGCCATTTTGAAAAAAGGAACAACAACAAACCAGATGAATATACCTCTCAAAATCGTTAATAAAAGTACTCCTGAGGTTTTAAATCCATTTGTGCATAAACTTAATGACTTAATTTAAAGGGAAACTCTCATAGTTTTTCAAATTTTAGTTATTGACAAATTTAAATTCTGCGTAAAAAGTTGTAATAGTAAACATTATATCATTTTTTATTTAAATGCTTAGAAAATTTTATATTTAATAAATTGGACAGTAAATTTGCCACGCCTCCTAAAAAACGGGGTTCTTTGAAATTCTGTTTTTATCTTAGACATACGTCACTTCCATCAACAATACTGAAAGGGAAACTAGATTTAACCAATCGTATCGCTTCTTTCTTACAGTAGCTGTCAGGCTCTTAGGCTTAGTGACGGTTTAGTCCAGAGATATGCAATAGTTTTATATATATAGAGAGAGATGTAAAAGCATTAGGATAACCAACTCAAGAAAAAAAAAACATTATCATCTAAACCTCTCCCTATCCCAAGAAGTAAATATATCGTGTGTCTGACTGATTCGAACAAACTGGTCAGTGTACGGCTAGTCTAGACTACGTGTAGTCGGTCATGACAAGACAACCAAGCGATGTTTGTTGTGTGTTAAGTGGTCAGGCGAGAAAATATACACTGCCGTGGTTAGTCAAGCATGTAAATCTCCTTTTAATACGCATTTTGTTCTTTGCTTACAAGATCCTAGATCTAACCGTATAGACGGCGATTTATTTTTTTAATGAGAATTTGTATCTATGGTCTCACGCTATAAAATGAGTCAATAGATTAAATTAATAGGTTAGTGTTACATCACATAGATTAAGATATGATAGAAACCCGGTGAAAGTCTGACTGTTTTGGATGCGCAGAAAAATAACGTCAGAAAAACATCAATTACTAAGTTATTATTTCAAATAAAAAAAAAGAATAATATATTCATTATCTGTGAATCAAACACATATTATATCAAAAATTGTCAAAACCATCGGAGTTTCCCTTTAAGTTTGAGAGCTAAAATTCAGCGTAAGATAAGTTAACAAGTTTGCAAAGTTAATATGAAGTCTTAGTGACTGAGTCTGTAGCTATGCAGTGTGTTACAAACGAACATTACTTTTAACTTTATGCATGTGATACTTTTGCATTCTTGGGAAAAGGTCATTTTACTAAAAACAGTGAGCGTAATAATAATAAATTAATTTTTGTGACACGTCAACCTATTACCTGATAGCCGGTGGGCGGCCATTGTTGTTTGAGTGTAAACAGCAAATGTATTTTTTTTTTTAAGAGAACTACATTCTTACTCACAGACCTATATATTTTATCACTTACTCGATGTTTGACCAGCGTTTTTTATTCTTCGTTATTTATACAACCACGACCGGCTGCGAAGCATACGCCGCTATTTTGCAGGGCCGGCCTTAGCTGGCCACTGCGACCTATGAGACCACATTAGGCCCCTCACTTTCATAGGAAAATCACAAAAGAAGAAATCGACAGAGATTATCATATTTCTGCTATGTAGTCTAGCTGTGAATCGCTGGACACTGACTGTGTCGCGCAGGTAGCCTATTATAGAAGTAGGCTACGTGAAGTATTCGACAGCACAAAGGAGGTGGCCATTTATTTTGATTAGTGAAGCTAATTTCCTTTTGGGGACCTCTGGAGCATGACCACAGTTCTCCTAGGGTTGGTAGACCAAAACAAGCGTCAGCCTCAGCAAATCATTAACTGCACCAGTGTCTAAAGAAATAGACAACCCTCTGGCTAAGACTAACAGCGTTTTCTGTCACATCCAAATTAGAGTATAGTGGAATATGTTTCTTACCAACGAAAATCAATGTCTATAAAGCAGTGGTTCTTACCACACTTTTGTGTGGCTCTGAGGCCTTGGTGCACTATAAGAGGCATCTATAGCTAGGGCTGTTCAAACGCTTCCATCAAAGGTGTTTTCACGCGAGAATGGGCATATGCTTGATAGACTACCTCACAAATAAACATGTTCAGCTTGAGGCTGGTGTGGACAGTATAGAAGCACTACGATAACTGAGCTAGGTTGGACATCTATCTCATATTGGGAATGACCCATGCCAAAGGCAATATTTTTTTTTTGTCAAGCTAAAGGGAGGGCGGCAAAACAAGGGTAGGCCTACCTCTCGGAAGCGCTATAGCCTAACAATTAAATCAGACAGCCGGGGATTCGAGCTCTCAAGAAGGTAGTGGCAAATACACTTGAGACCGAAAGAAGAGTCCTTGCCGAAGACAGCCGCAGATGACGAAAAGACAAGTGGACCTCAGCGGACAACGGCTTTGTCTGCATTAGATGTGCCTAAATATGCAGTCACAATACTGTGTTTGCGTGATCTTAAGAATTACTGCTCTCATCCTTATCTTAGGAATCGAAGACAATGCCTATAGTTTGGTATCTCTAGACACTATTCTCCACTGGATGTCTTCTGACCAAATGCACCATATTCGTTGTGTTATTTTAACTCTACTGTGGCACTGTACATAGTTCTTGGAAAAGTATTTAATGTGTTAGCATTTTTTTGAAAAATGATTTACTTGTTAATCACTTGAAACCTTTGTATCAGTAGTTGTATCATAAACTTTACAGCGGTGTTCTTTGGAGAAACCCAGAATGCAAATGAAACGATTCCCTCAAAAGTAGCAAGACGAAAGTCATCTAATTTAAAACGGATCACTCAAAAGTAACTAAAGCAAGACGAAAGTTATCTTATTTAAAAGAATAAGCTCTATCAGTAGTTGTTGTATCATAATCTTTACAGCGGTGCTCTTGGGAGCCACCAAGGATGCAAATGAAACGATTCCCTCAAAAGTAACTAAAGCAAATAGAATGATATCTTATTTAAAAGAATAAACTCTCAGCCTTAGGAAATATATAGAAGCAGAATCGGTTCATATTGACCTTTAAAAAAAATCCAATATGTCCATGTCAAACAAAAAAAAAAAAATAGCCTATCTACAATATATTTAATAAATAAATAAATGTATATATATATTTAAAGCCCCTCCCCCCTTTTTTAAAAAAAGTCATTGCATGTCATAATCATTGCTATGTGATTCAGTGCTGATGCTACGTCTGAGAAAGACTATCTCACAGGGGCAGATTTTTCTCTCCTATTGAATTCAACCTCCCTTCCTCATCATGTGTAATAACTTCCAACCACAGCACTCTGACACGACTATATGATGACATTTCTGTAATCTATGAGTAGTTACCCTTAACGTAACTGTTAAGCTGCACAAAGGTTATTTAGCCATGAGAATAAGAATGCTCCATTTACTTTTCTTTGTTCAATTAATCAACTTAATGTGTTTTTTAAAGGATTTAAAATTAACAGTTTTCTTTCAAATGTTATGCATGGATACTATCATTGAAGCTTCTGTTGTAAGATTAAACAAAAAAAAAAATTAACAATCAAAGAAACAACACCAGACGATGGAATGAAGGCTATCTATTAATTTATTTGTTCCTAGTAATACTAAATACTAAAAGGTTATAAAAACTATCAACATATACTACATGCATATTGATATGTAAATGATAATGCCTCTGAAAACAAAAGGCATAAGTAATTTATTAGTGAGGTGTGATTAAAATTACCCCATTAGATAAACACATTTCAACTGTTATAAAACAGGTTTGTAAGTTCCACTTGAGACCAAACAGTCCATGTGTCAAATTATGTACAAATCCCTTGTTTGAGTGAACACCCGTTGACAATGGTGACATGCAGCCAGAGAAGCCACCTAATCTCCTTTACTTTATTCAACAAAACTCAATAAAATCTTCAATAAAATTCATTATCCTCACCAGATTTGAAATGGATAACAATACATTAATTCTACTCATACAACATATATGTATCCTATACAGGTTTATAGAATACTGGTACAGATTGTATCCTATACAGGTTTACAGTATAATGGTACAGAGTAAAAAAAAAAAATCTCAAGCACATAGTGAGTATAAATGTAATACTTTTGATCATTGTAAAAAAAATGTGTGTTTAACAACATAAACTGCAAAAGAATTGATGATTTCAGTCTAAAAAAATCTGGGAAGTAGATCTACAATCACTCAACTGCATAGGCTTCACCAGAAATCATGACATCTATTATAGTTTCATAAGTGATAAAAATATAACTTTTAAGCTCATCTTGGTTAATAGATAAAAAAAGAACTTCCAATGTCTCTATTGAAGGCAGGGTGGCAACAAGTAAATACATTTCATTATCTTTTGAAACCAATCAATTTAACAAGACATCAATGTATAACAAGTTGACATACCAAAAGAAAAGCTTATATAGCAGAGCAGCATTTCAATAGTCCAAATACTATCCACATCATCAATGTGGTCATAGAACAAATAATGGATTTCAAAAAGCAGGAATAAAAAAGGTAAAGATGGTTTGGTCCTGTTTTTTTTTTTTTTTTTTTTTTTTGTGTAAATGAAATTAATACACTAAAACATATTAATGAATCAAAAACAAAAATTTGACTGTGTGTGACTTCAATTTAAAAAAAATGTATTTATGATTATGATTCACCAATTAATATAAAATAGTCTCACAACATTCACTTGATAATGTAAACCAACAGGATCATTAAAACAACTACACAGAAACAATAACATTAACAATATTGTTTTAATATAAATTGTTGCACATTATACAACTCACAACAAAAAAAGAAGTTTAACTTCCTTTGAAAAAAAAAAGAATGTATAGGGGAAAATTTTGATCAAAAATATTTTAGAGCACTTAAAAAATGTGCATGCATAATAAATTTTGTAAAATTTCTATCAAATAATTTGTTCAAGATATAGTCACAAAAACAAAATGTTTTGTTATAAGTAAAAGAAAAACTAAAAAAAAAATTGTCCTCTTTATTCAAAGAAACCTTTTGCCATAAGGTCAAGAACAAAAATTTGGATCCCAGAAATTCATCAAAAGGTCTTTATTAGTTGTCAACAAAAAAAAAAAAAAAAAAGATAATAGATTTTCAAGATATTCTAACATTCTTATTTAAACACAATTTTCAAATGATTTGTTTAAGAGAAAAGTTGCAATGTTAACCAAAAGTCCAGAGCATTGCATAAATGTCAGGCAGATGGCATATCAATTAAAGACAAGTGTTTGACATGCTTTTTATTTTTGCAACTTGAAAAAA
>JADKLZ010078773.1:0-11945 GCA_021533235.1 Biomphalaria straminea
TAGGGCTGAACATCCTGCCATTATGTGTTCAATTGACTCGCCAACATTTCCACATTTTCGGCATTTGTCAACAATATTGAGTTTTAGGATGTGTTTCTCGTAATTTTTTGTCCTAATTACTCTGTCCTGTATTGCTGTAACAAAGCCTTCAGTTTCAGGGTAGAGATGACCTGCTTTGAGCCATGCTAAGGAAGCAGTCTTGTCGATGTTGTCCCCATGTAATAAAGCTGGGAATTTTCCATGGAGTGTTTTTTCTTCCCATTGACGAATCTCATGCCCTGCGTCGTCATGACCGACATTAAGATCAACATTGTGCAGGTTCATAGGGGTCGCATTAATATTATTATTATTATGCATTTTATTATTATCTCTTGTCTACGACCTGACCCAAAAGAAGTAACTTACACAGAGAATCGTCTAATATATAAAGTAGAATGTAAGGAGTATGTACATATATATGTATGTATGTTTGTTCAACATAGAAATTCAAACTGTTTGACCAATCTCTATGAAACTTGGCACTAATGTTTCCTAGATCATGGCGGAGACCTTAGTGTATGTTTAATGTCCCAGCCCAATCGGAGGGCCTTAAAAATAATAATAATAATATCTACATTTATTCTTATTAAAGAGCAAAGCTTTTTCACAAATCGGGTAAACCCGTTTTCATACTATTTTATATCAGACATTAAATGTCAGCTAAACAGGGAAATCTATTTTTAAACTTTACTTTCTTTTTCGTGGCAAAAATATAACACAAATGATAAGGATACATTCGCCATGTTTGACATAGATCTAGATCTAAATCCAATTCACAAGATCAGTAACACACAAACTAAGGCCTGCGGGTCATATCGGGTTAGTAAAGGTATATAAATCAGTGGCCGTCTACCACCTATAGTAGTCTCCCACCTTACAGCTCTGTTACCGCCATACTTGGCAACACTCCGACTGTCCTTAAAAGGTCACCAAATGTATTTGATCACTTAAGGAACGTTCTATCAATAGCGCTGAGAAAAGTTGAACAGAACGAGAGACGCGTTTCTTTTAAGTTAGGTTGTTGTTTTTTTTTCACCTCCATTTAATCTCTTCGCTGTGTTAGTTTGGGGCAAACGTTGTCGCTCTTTATCTGTTTGTTTGTTGGTTCAAACCTATCCGACTTAAAAGTCACATCTTTTTTTTTGACATCCAGTTATTCTGTGACAATTTTGTATTACAAATCCAAGAAATAAAATATGCATTTGTTTAATTTCTAAATTTTCTTCGAGAATAATATGTATAGACAAAACAATATTCACAAGAGTCTCCCATCAGAGGCGGCTTTTGGGACTGGTGAGTGTGGTAAACCATAGCCCAACGGGAAATAGGTCACGGAGGTCATGGGCAAAGGCACCAGGTCACGCGTCTAACGAGGGGCCGCAATAGGAGGAGTTGTATATCTGACTAAAGCGGCGGGTTTTGTGGTAAAGTTTGAGAAAAGCTGCTTCAGATACAACCTTATCTTATCTTATAAATTATAGACGTTCCTTTTTAAGTGAAGATACTTACGCGTGCCCAGATATCAATCTAGTTGTGCATGTTAATGACTCTGCTATCATTGGTTTTCTTGACTGATTCAGGTAGCCCATTCTACGCTCTAATAGCTCTAGGGATTAAGGGGCACTTGTATGATTTTGTCCTAGCATAAGAAATAAAAAATGTACTTTTATCTCTGTGTCTTTCTAACTATTTTATCAGGTTTTGTTTTTCTAAATGTAAATTATGTTTTAGTGTTCTACCTAGTATCACCACTTTACTTTTTAGTCTTCTGTCCTGAAGTTTCTCTAAGTGTAGTGATTTCACTACTTCTGTTACTCTAATCAAATGCGAATATTCGTTCGTTAATAAATCTCACGCTTATTCTAACTTCTTAATGTTATAATTAGCTAATTGTACAACTATTCTGAGCCCCACTTTTGACACTCGCTTTGGGCCACGCGCATTACCGAGATTGTCTCTTGTGCTGTCGTATAGACGAAGTGGCATTACATTTATCTACTTCCGGTCAAATGTATAAAGATTATCTACTTCCGGTCAAATGTATAAAGATTATCCACTTCCGGTCAAATGTATAAAGATTATCTACTTCCGGTCAAATGTATAAAGATTATCTACTTCCGGTCAAATGTATAAAGATTATCTACTTCCGGTCAAATGTATAAAGATTATCTACTTCCGGTCAAATGTATAAAGATAAACTTTCAGAACACGTAGCCTTTGAATAATGTCAAATGTAAAAGTGTTCTTTCTTTCCTAGTGCTTTAGAGCATGGAATGGGTTGCCTGGGCCAGCCAGGAAATTCAGCGACTTGTCAGAATTGAAGTCATTGGTTAACATGCATGCTTCTTTTTTGAAGTAGCGTTCTGTATTATATAAGATAATATAAGATGTATTTGTATACAATTAAACTTTAAAAAAATATATATAAATGTTGCGTTGCTTTGAGATTTTACGACATTGAGACTTTTTTTTTGTTACAATGTAAATGTCGTAAGAGTTGAAACGAAAAACTCTTGGAACTTAAGGCTCATCGAAGCTTGCCCCCGTCGACCTGTTTAAACTTACCGCCCTGTCTCAAGCAGATGCAATTATTTACATCCTTATTATCGATGGCTCGTATCACAGGACGCTCGGCTTAGAGGCGAGGCCGAAGACTCATCACACGGGGGTAAACCCCATATTTCTTCTCTGTACTACATCAGCCTTGCCGGTATCAGCCTTAAGGTGGCTTTCAGAGGAACAGTGTGTGAAAGTGAACATATTTGTAGCGGCTATTTTCTACCCCCTGCCGATGCAATGTTCTCGGTCCTTAGATCACAAAGTGGTGTGTGTGTGTGTGTGTGGGGGGCTCTGTTTCGCTCCCTATGGGCCTATAAGAATCTATGTTTATTGTGTACTAACGGAGCCAATACAGACATTACTTCAAAAAGAAGATGATTACGTCCTATGCAAGTCTCTAGGTCAATCTTGTCATAAATGTAAATCGTTCGTATGTTCGTATGTGGAATGGTAGTGCTTGGATAGTGAGTTGATAGACACTTAACTACTATCTATGGTGTGTGTGGGAGAGGGAGGGGGGGAAGGTATGCGAAAGAGAGATAGAGAGGGGGGGGGGGGCAGTTGAAAAGGAAAGATCAGTTTACAGCTTCGGGCTCCAATTTGAAACCATTTTTAATTACCATCGCGTGTCTGCATTGCTGTGAAAAACTATTTAATAAAAATGTAAAAAAAAATATATATTGTCGCCTCAATTTTTTTTAAGTGTTATAATATACACATTTTAAGTTGGTAAATAAAATAGATCAAAGGCAAAATTAGATATATATAAACAAATTAGTTATAGAAAGATGAGAATTCAAAAAAAAAAAAAAAAAAAGAAAAATATTTTAAATATGTAAAACTTAGCAATTCATGTAAGCATCGGTGGTCTAGTGGTAGAATACTCGCCTGCCACGCGGGTGACCCGGGTTCGATTCCCGGTCGATGCAAAATTTTTTTTTTTAGTAGAATTAGTTTGTATCGGTGATTATCAGAATTATTATGAATTAAGTAAAAAAAAAAAAGTATGAATTTTGAAAACCAACTTATTGGATTTACGTTGTATATGTTACAATCCGAAAAGCTCGAATTTCGGTTTATCTTTTGCATAGACACCGAACATCCCTCCTAGTGGGACTACTCTTAAAATAGACTAAATTTTCAACAAGCAAAATACAAAGCAAAAACAAAAAAAACAAAAAAAACTTTAAAAAAAAAGCAAAATTAAGTATATCAATTAGTTTAATGAGCCTCAGACGACACTGTATAAAGAGGACTAGTTCAACTTATAACCACCGCTTCGGTCAAGTAATATTTCTTTGCCTTGGAAATGGGACTAATTCCGGTTATACTACCACTTCAGTCAATTACTATTTCTTTCCCTTGTTTGAGATACCAAACAAAGTAATTTATTACCAATATTAATTAAGTAATTGTTTGTTGTAGTTTGTTGTTGTTTTTTTTAAATAGATTCCTGTGTTATCAGGTAAAAAAAAATAATTATTCAAAATTTCAGCTAGATCCGAAGTTGGGTGTCAGAGAAATATTGTGTACAAACTTTTGTCCAGACAGACAGACAGACAGACAGATTTGATATAAGTTTTGTAAAAAGTGATTAACTTCATACTTAGATTTATTTGGATTGAGTTTACCTTCGAACTGAGGTTTTCTTTTCAAAACTCTAGGCAGGCCTGGTTGGTACATACAACATTAAGGTTTAACCTTAGCACATCAACAAGCTATTACATTATATAAGGGTATCTCAATTTCACATCTAATGATCTAATATAGAATTTATTATTGCAGATCAAGTTTGGCTGCACGGCAGTGAAGAGCTAGTTTTCAAATTTATTAGGCGCCTTCAGAGTTGATGTTCTGGAAGTCTCTCATAAAACGATTTCCAATATCAGCTCATAAAGGGCATCAGGAGTTTCCTAAGCTGGGGTTGTGCAAGATCCAGACAGGGAGGGGGAACTCAGTATTGAAGCGACAGCAATGATAAAGGTGTGAGCATCTCGCCCCCCCCTCCAGTTGCTTGTCAAAGTTAGCGTGTACTTGTTTCAGGTAAGACATATGTCACATGTTAATGCATTTCATGTTAACAAAGTTGAAGGTGGCAGTGATTCTCAAATTGAGTCGTGGCACTCATGAGCCATGTTGCGTGTCGTCAGTCCTTTAATGAAGTACATCTTAAACCCAGGAACGTGTTAACCCAGTAGCGCGTGTTAATTAGGGACTTAAACACAGACAACGGCTCACTCCAGGCTCCATAAAAAAAAAACCCACACAATGTCACTACCAGCGTCATCAATCATTTTTTTTTATATAACTACCATCGGTGAATGGCTGCTTCAGTCGACCTATTCCATTATTATTATTATTATTATAGCTTTTATATAGCGCTACTTTCATGCTTATAGCATGCTCAGAGCGCTTTTGGTCCAATCTCATTTGTGGACCAGTGGGGGGAAGGGGGTATCTAGGAGTTAGTTTTCCGTGCTGCCTTTGGGCGCTCAGTAAACACAACTCTGCCCGAGTCGGGTGTCGAACCTCGAGCCCCCTTCTAGGTAGCCAAGCAAGCCAAGCTCAAGCCGCACTTAGCCTCTCGACCAGGCTTCCCTAACCCCTTCCCATACTCATTCCATGCTCTAATGGCACTAGGGAAAAATGAACACATATGAATTTGTCCTAGCAAAGGGAATGAGGAACAAGCCTTTATCGTTGAGTTTTTTTTTAATTAGTTTTTTTTGTTTTTGTATTTGTAAGTTATGGTTCAATGTTTTATGGATCATTTCATAGGTTCCTCTTTTTCAAGAGTTTCCCAAGTCGAATACACATTAACTCGCTGAGTTACTTTATTTGACATTATGAATTAATAATTTAAAACATAACTTCTATGTTATATAAGACATAAAGATAAAGGCACATTCCTCGTCCCATATGCTACGACAAATTTGTACAAAAGCTTCTCCTTCACCTAGCGCTATTAGAGCATGGAATGAGTAGCCTCGGCCAGCCAGGAAAACCAGTGACTTGGCAGAGTTTAGGTCATTGGTTAATATGCATGACTAATTGCATGACGCGTAGGACGTAACGCCTGTAACATATTATTATTATTATTATTATAGCTTTTATATAGCGCTACTTTCATGCTTATAGCATGCTCAGTGCGCTTTGGTCCAATCTCATTTGTGGACCAGTGGGGGGAAGGGGGTCTAGGAGTTGGTTTTCCGTGCTGCCTTTGGGCGCTCAGTAAACACAACTCTGCCCGAGTCGGGTGTCGAACCTCGAGCCCCCTTCTAGGTAGCCAAACAAGCCAAGCTCAAGCCGCACTTAGCCTCTCGACCACGCTTCCCACATATACGATAAGTTAAGATTTCTATTAGATGTATCTCAACATATTTACAGAAATATGGCTAAAATGATATTTAGATGAGTTCAAACGGTGAATGGAGCAAATTTTTTAAAAAAGATCACGTGTTTTGGCAAAGGTTAACGAGAACATTATGTAGCCAGCACATGGACCTTTTCGATCTGGGTGGACTGAATGAATGATGAAATTGGTGTGTCATCGTGATCTCTGCTTATTTCTTGGTAAAGGCACTTTAACCATTCAAAGGGATTCAAACCCTAAGTGATTTCCCCCGCGTCCATCCCTCGCCTGGGATAAGTTTACCTAATAAAACTATTGTATGAGCTTTACAATGTGTTTACAATGCCTCAATTAAAGCCACTCCTTCGTAGAGGGCCGCACGCCGATCTCTAACGATTTTTCTATGAATTTAACAGTTGATGTATATCGCCGAGAAATGAATTACTAGCTCATTGGTCACATGGGGAAAACTCTAGTTTGACCGTTATGATTTTTTCAATGTACAAAATAAATAAATTTAAATTTGGCTGGAAATTAATTCTAGGTCTAGATCCAACATTGGTTTTGAAAGGTCTATCGCGTTCACGAAAGGACAACTGTGTGTCGGAATTTCCGAATGTAAGGTTTATTGATTTTAGAGTTTAACAAATTAATGTTGTCTTAGTATGGATCTAAAATGCTTATCATTAGAATATTAAAAGGTGAAAATAGATCTATACATTCGCTTAGCTAGGATTCTTTCTCGGGGGGGGGGGGGGAGGGGGGAAAAAAAAAAGATTTTCATACATATGGCCGAGCACTGTTTAATAGAAAACTATTGCTCAATAAGTTGCATAAAGGAGATATTGTCTTTTTTTTAAAAAAGTTTGTTTTGTTAGTATGTGAGACATAGGCCTACATATCCTATACTCTTAAGCGAGCAATTCTTGTATATATATATATTTATTTATTTATTTATTTATTTATTTATAAATTTTATTTCGAAAACGGCTCTAACGATTTTCTTTAAAATTTCAAGGTATGTGCGTATTAGTGAGAAAAAAAATCTGAACTCATTGGCCACATCGGGAAAACTCGAGTTCGACCGTTATTTCGATATGAAAATGTCTCAATTTTATTTTGGTCAGAATAATTTATGAATGAAATGGAAAATTTATGAATGAAAGTTTTCCATGACGTAAACGGGAAAAACGCTGCTTACGTCACTAGGCTTACAATGCAAACAAGAACGAGTTTTAAAGTATCAATGGACCTAATTAAACATTTGCGCACCATCTTATTGAAGATTGATTTATTATAGAACTATGGAAGGAAAGTAATGAAATTAAATGTACCAATGTATGATTAGTTATTGCGTTTTAAGTGCTTAATAAATTGTTTACACTTTAATTGCGTAGAGCGGTGTAGATTCCTCATTAATCTTCGGATTTGATGTCAAGCCTTATTATAATTATAATTTTGCTGGTAAAATTATGACCATGTGTTCATGCTTCAGTGTCTAATGTCCCGTACCAAAACAAAGGAAATGGTGATTACACAGCTGCTCTACTGCTCCTTACTTTCTCACACTGAACAAGATATCTAAACTTGGGGTTACCGTTAGGGCGTGGTGACGAAAGGCCCAGGAGATATATGAATGGAGGGATGTGTAAGAGCAGGCCATATCTTTCCATGGGCTGTAGCACCAGTAGCAGTAGTATATTACCTTTCTTAGTTATAAATTATTTAACCGAGCAAGGCTCGGCCACCTGATATTATTTAAAAAAATGAATAGTAGCACCGGGGACAAAGTTTATATGTATGTCTCACGTTTTGTTTCAGCACCTAGCTTCAACTCTATGTTCATATTCACAGCTTTTGTTGTTATGTCCTTTTAAGTACGTGTCAATAATGTCATTAATTATTATTATATTTTTTTTTTTACAGTAATCTGTTCAGCTAGAATGCCTCGGTCTCAGCCGATAGAACGACATATTATTACTAAAGGCATATACAAGGCAGCTGCTGGGGTTGGCGTGGCTTACATAGCTCTGTACTTCGCCTTCCCGATTCCGGTGCCGCCCCTGCCTTACACGATTGACAGACTGGTCTACACGCTCCGCCTACAAAGCTTCTCTTGCCTGACGGTCATCGCAGGCATCGCCGACGTCTCGCTGACCCGCTATCAGACCACGGCCATCGATCCAATCAACGGGCGAGGGGAGCACCACGTGGCCCTCAGCGTTAGGTACCTGAGCAACACCCTGGAGCAGTTCGTGGTCAGCTTTGTGGGACAGGTCATCCTGACCACCTACCTGACCGAGCCCCAGATGAAAAACATTCCCATTCTGGTTGCGTTCTTTGTGGCGGGCCGCCTCATGTACTACATCGGGTACAGGAACAGCTACCTACAGCGGGCCCCGGGGTTCGCAGTCACCGCCATCCCGAGCCTTGTCGTCTGGATCTTCGTCATGCTTTACGTCATTTCCGACCTGCTGTCCTGACGAGTAGTCCAAAAGCTAACCTTTGACCCATGATTTAAAAAATAATGCAGGCGTTAACAATTGCATTAGTCTGAGTTCTTACACTGTAGTTCCAAGGGCAGCAACTTTTTTTTTTCTGAACTAACAATCATGCAGCCTAAAGAAAAGGATGTTTTATTTGTTTTAGAAGTATCAGGGAATGTTACAAATTGCAGAAGCTTTAATTTGATACCAAGTGTAAAAAATGTTTGTAAAAATGTTTTACATGTTTCGGATGTTCCTTCAGAGTTGAAGATAGTTACTTCCTAGTCCAAACCTCCCGCAGGACGACGGGGGATGGGAGCGTGCAGGGTTTGTACCCGGGACCATCGATAAATCCAAACGACAGTCTAGCGTGCAAGCCTCTCGACCAGGCAGCCATAGGATGGTAAAGACTTCTCTATCTGCAGTGTCAGAGCATACAGTAACTTCCAACAGAGACTTAGCAAGGAGACTAACTCTTTCTTTCTCCAGCAAACGCGAGACAGGCTTATTTACATTTTATTTTTTATTGTACAAGTCAACGTTTTCGATAATTTATTGCTCCGGAAGTATTTGTTGTGCCCGGAAGTATTATTATTTTACAAGAATGTTTTCATGTGATTGTGCCTCATCTTAACAAAGTTGATCATAATAAATGTTATATGTACCAGTCCTGCTTGACAATCTCCAACAGCTGTTACCATCAAAGTCTTTCAATGTAGTTTACTGCTCCTTACACTAACTAATCAGCCATAGTATTGGTCAATAGACTCTAGCTTCGACCACTTGAGAATAGAACTCATCACAACGTGATGCCTTAGAGTCCGTCGGATATCACGGGAAATATATATATAACTATTTGTTCTTCAAAATCTTTTCATTTAATTTCATTGAGTATCAGTCGATTCGGGATGTAAAGATAGTTTATAAATGATTGAATAAAACAATTCAGCAAGCGCGCCTACTTTCTATGTTTTTATAACATCAGTCATTCCATCAATGATTTACAATTTTAAAGAATGCCAACAACAATAGCAATGAGTATTAACAACACAACTGAACTATTGGAACTGATATCTACGACCATGACTACAAGATCTTTTGAACAACGCACTGATTCTTAAAAGTTGTTCATTTGCTAGTTATGTTGGCCACATGACACCCTCATTAACAATAGGAATAGAAACAAAACGAATAACTGGAAATCTTAACCTTTAAGTCCACAATTCAGTCTGCTTAAAGACATCAGGATATACATTGGAATCGATCCTGAGCTTTATAGACGGGGAATTACATGACATTACTCTACTCAAAGTAGTAACGTAATGAATGTCTGTTAGCTAGTTTTAACCTAACAACCCCCCCTCCCTTCTCCTTAGGTTGATGTTTGCTGTAGGAAGGGGTAGAGGGAGATAAGTAAGGAAGGTGGAGAGATGCAGGCTTTGGTGATCGCCCATTGACTTGCCGCCAAATAAAATTTATTTTTTGTTGTACACTTTTATTCAATGTTTGAATCGCAATAAATATATTTATAGTAAGTTATAAAGATTCCTATAATAAAACAATGTTGACTTTTTTATATTTATTTTTTTATAAATTTACTCTGAAGCCTGGTTACATCTGCCTTTACGCAGAGGACAACTAAGTACATTGTGGTGATCTCCTAAGAGCGCGGTGGCTGAGCGGTAAAGCGCCTGGCTTCTGAACCGAGGGTCCCGGGTTCGAATCCCGATGAAGACTGGGATTTTTATTTCGGGATCCTTGGGCAATAGGGGTTCCGTGTTCGAATCCTGGTGAAGACTGGGATTTTTTATTTTGTCCACCAGCTCTAATGGGTACCTGACATTAGTTGGGGAAAAGTAAAGGCGGTTGGTCGTTGTGCTGGCCACATGACACCCTTGTAAACCGTAGGCCACAGAAACAGATGACCTTTACATCATCTGCCCTATAGACCACAAGGTCTGAAAGGGGAACTTTACTTTTTACTTTGGATAATAAGGCAGTCGCCCTACTGGATCTTTAATAATAAATACCAAGAGAAAACTTGAAATATGAAAACTAGGGTTTCTGTGCATACATTTAAACTTCCGTACATGCAATAATATTATTATGATCAACCTGGTGGTGGCACAGATGGGGGTAGTGGTATGTGTGTAGACAGCCGACGCAAATCGCCCCAGGCCAGTGCTAGACGAGCGGTCAACCATGACGAGCTACAACGGTCAGCCAAGACAGTTCTGGAAGGATCTGAGTAGAGCTCATGAGCGTCACAACGGATGTAGTCGTGTGATAACTAGAAAGGTCGAGCGATTTTCCGTCCGGTTGGAGAAGGCCTGCAGGGACCCTATATAAAGAGCGGAGGTATCACAGTCAAGACTGTCCACTAAATGAACGTTTTGCTTTTTTTTTTAAGGGTATATAATGATACATTGATTTATAGCATTTCCCTTTAATTCCTCTCCTTGAGACTTAGGGGACTACCCTATATCCTCATCAGGGTTCTCATCGTGTCATAGGTGGTTACGAGGGAGTTTCTGCTTTGCGCCATTTTTTCTGAGACTGGTTTACACGTCTGACTGTAGGAGACATATAAAACATAAAGGGAAAAAAAACACTCAAGGTGTAAGATAGTAATCACGAGAGGTTTAACTTGACATTCAATTAATTTCCTTTTTCTAATGATTTGGAGAATACGGTTGGGATTGTTGTCCATTAAAGAAAATTACATACATGTTAATATAAGAGAAATAATAACGTTTTAAAAACGGTGACTGAAAAGCAAGTGAAATCGTTCTAGTAAAACAGTGAGTTAATGCAGAGTTGCCTACAAGTACGCATCTTGCGTATTTAGTACGCAAATGGACACGAAAATGCGCGAGTACAGTTTGGCATCAGAAAATACACATTTTCCCATAGACATATATTTTACCTAGACGGGAAACCGGAAATAAATCCTTATCCGCGACTGATCGATTCACGTCCTAGAATTTATCTATATATAGATTTTAATGCACGTAAACTCCTTTTTGGGCGCAAAGGGAAGTCGCCCCAATAAATCTTAGAACAGTGGTGATCTTTAGTTTTCAAAGTTTAGAAATAATGCAAAATCATTTCTCAGATATTCACGCGAATATATGAAACAAAGCCATTTTTATGTGTGTTTCCCATAGACATAAATAAATATAGACTGGAAACAGGAAGTAGCTTTATGTAACTTGAAAAAATGTATATCTATTGAATTGGGATTTCCGAAATCTGATAAATTGCATAATCTTCAGTCTTACAGATTAAACAAAACTACACTGCCTCCTTATTTAGAAAAGACGAATAAAAATATTGTAATACTTATATAGGTTATGGCTGAAATAGATATGAATACATAACTTTTATACTGCTCATGCTGTATAGTAAAGCGCACAAATTTGCAAATCACAAATGTTCCCTTCATAAAACTCTCTTATTGGCCAGTCTATATTTATTTATGTCTATGGTGTTTCCATTGATCCAACTTT
>JADKLZ010078777.1:0-10987 GCA_021533235.1 Biomphalaria straminea
TCGCTACGCTAACTCAGTGTATATATAGATCTGTAAATTTAAAATTATAAAATGTGAATATCTAGACTCTAAATAGAGCCTAGTTTACATTTGTAGATCCATTTTCATACGTTGCGGTCAAAAATTAGGTTTTCCTTATGTATTTTATGTATTTTGCAAATCTATTTTTAAATCGTAAGCGCATTCATTCTTCAGCTAGGAAATGTAGAAGTATGCAAGTATTTATTTCCCTTATTAATCACGTTTTGTTTTTATATCAATTTGAAATTTTGCATAATTATTAATAGTCGATGACATAATACAAATCAATAACAAAAAAAAAACAACAAAACTAAATTAATTTATTAACTTTCTAAATTTTCTGTAGCAGAAAGGGAGTTAAACCAGACACATTAAGATCAATGGCAGTAATATGCCTAAGCGGTTCATTCCCTTAGATATTATCCTAAGCTTTGATTTTTTTAAAGGATTACAAACAGGGGCGGACTGGGAGACAAAACCGGCCCAGGCATTTTTATACAATCCGGCCCACAATTTGTATGCCACATGATGAGCGTCCAATCATACCTGACCTCAAAATCATTGTGTAAATCTTAATAATGTATCGGAAGTAGTTAGTATATGAATAATTTATTAGATGATTTTGAACAAATGCTATTACTAAATGAATAAAGTATAACACTTGGAATGGGGAATCTCTTCTTGTGAAAAGTTATTGCTACCATATACATTAGCATTTACATTAAAGACATCTGAACATCCCCTATTAACGAATACGGTGCTTATGATTCACTTTCACTCCTCGAAATTTTCTCAGACATCTGAACTTCAATTTACAAATACAACTCTTCATCCTCCATTATTTTCACTGTAGCCTACATCTCACAAGGTCGTGGGGGCGCGGTGGCTGAGTTGTTAAGCGCTTCCAAACCTGGGGTCTTGTGTTCGAATCTCAGTTAGGCCTACTACTAGGATTTGGGGATTTTTAGGGATTCCTTAGGTCGACCTAACTTTAACGGGTACCTGTCTTTAGTTGAGAAAGTAAAGGCTGTTGGTCATTGTGATGACACCCTGCTCGTTAGCCATTGGCAAATAAACAGAAAAAAGCTTTCTCGATAACTTGGAAACCTAGTTTGATTGCATCTTAAAGCTTGCAACACACATACACAACATAACATGTCCACTTGTTTTTAATATCCTTACGTTCAGTAAAACAATTTCTGTCAAGATCATCTCATTTTCTAGCAAAGTGTCTTTGTATTTCGACCTAAGTCAATAACTTTGTTGTCTTGGCATTAATGTTTTATATGGCGTTAAGCCTGTTCATTCGTAAATGCTGTCATCATAAAGTTGGTGAATGACAACAATCTAAATTAGATTAAATAGAGGCCAGACGTAGATCTACATTTAAATGTATTAAACAATTTGAACTAAATTACATCTATAAATTAATAAGATATAGATTATCTTCTTACTGCTTAGGGGGTGCAGATTTATTTATCATGTAAACATTTAGAAGTGAATCTGATGCAAATCGCATAGTACACAATTACCCAGTAATAAAGTAGGCCTAAGTAAAGTTACCCTTTCAGATCTTGCGGTCTATATGACAGATGATGTAAAGGTCATCTGTTTCGATGTCGCCTACGGTTTACGAGGGTGTAATGTTGTCAGCACAACGAGCAACTGCTTTTCCCTAACTAATGTCAGGCACTCATTAGAGTTCTTAGTTGATCAGTTAATGATACTCTACGTATCCCAGAAGAGTTTGAAGAGTCTTATCAAAGTGTCGTCCTGTTTGTTTTTATGTAAAAAATAACGTCAAATGATTTTAAAAATTGTATTACTTTAAACGATCAAAACAAGACTATGGCTTGAATATTCCTGGTCCATTGGTGACTTCATTTGGAGCCGCCTCTGAATTTGTGTGATAACATAATCTCTGTTTATAATATTGTTTTGCACAGCATTTCAGCAATAGTTGTTACTTATTGACAATATTGTCTGCTCCTTCGTTTCCCTTTTGCATTTTGATTCAACACATTTCAACACTGTTCATGATAATCATTGTGATTTGTGAAGGATTTCGTAGCGGGCCAACTCCATAAAAAAAAAGAATTCGTATGTGACTTGGAAGGTTGTTGTTGATCCTTATAAAGATTCCAACTAACGTCGATCTCTATAAGAAATAAAAGGCCTTAATTTTCTTGTTTAGTGACGTCTACTAGAAGCACCGTAGACCAGCGGTTCTCACCCTTTTAAGTTCGGCGACCTCTTTTTACAATCAACCACTCTGCCGAGACCACCCCACACACATACAGCAATAGAAGAATTTACAATAACAATCCATATTTTTATGGTCTTAGATGACCCCTGGCAAATGGTCAATCGATCCCCAAGAGGATCGCGACCCACAGGTTGAGAGCCCTGCCATAGACGGATGAAGAAGGGAATTTACGACAATGCTTTAGATTAATATTAGACTTGAAAAGTGTAAAATGTATATGTAGCCTATTTAATCATGACGCTCAAAAGTATTGCCTTTTAAGAGAAAAATACGAATCTTGAGAAAATTTACTGGCATTCATGCGGTCCTTTCGCTGGCCCTACCGGTCCACTTGGGTACCGGCCCACCGGGCATTTGCCCGAATGCCCATATAGCCAGTCCGCCCCTGATTACAAAGCTTATGTTAATTAAATCTGCCTGTCTGTTTATTAACAATAATAAATATGTGCGATTAGAAATATTTTACAAATCGTTTATTTAGCGTAATATCATGCTTTTAGCTTTCTCATTACGCTATGATCCTATCACCTGTCGGGACCAGTTGAATCGTGACCTCCGTGACCTCTATTTCCCGTTGGCTGTGGTTGGATGGGGGGGGGAAGGGGAGAGAAAGAACGGGGTAGCCTATCAGGATGATCGTTTTTGAAAAGTACTTAGATAACTGACTGACGTAGACTCTATCTCTACATGACTTCTGTCTAAATCGCTACACGAATATCTGACTGACTTATCTCTACATGGCTACTTGTATAACCGACTGATTTATCTACATGGCTACTTAATTAACTAATTTTTCTCTACATGGCTACTTGAATAGCTGACTTCTCTCTACATGGCTACTTGTATAACTGACTGACTTATAACTACATGGCTACTTAATTAACTAATTTTTCTCTACATGGCTACGTAGGTAACTACTGACCGTAAGTAACTTGATTCTATAATGCCACTCAATTAACTGACTTCTTTCTCTGCATGGCTACTAGGTTAACTGAATGAATTCTCTCTAAATTTCTATTTATTAAACTTACCGACTTCTCTACATGGCTACTTTGGTAACTGACTTCTTTGTTCTTTCTACATGGCTACTTTGGTAACTGACTTCTTTGTTCTTTCTACATGGCTACTTTGGTAACTGACTTCCCTCTACATGGCTACTTTGGTAACTGACTTCTCTCTACATAGCTACTTTGGTAACTGACTTCACTCTACATGGTTACTTTGGTAACTGACTTCTCTCTACATGGCTACTTTGGTAACTGACTTCTCTCTACATGGTTACTTTGGCACAGCGCATTGGACGTAATCATCTTTTTTTGAAGTAACGTCTGTAACATATAAGATAACTGATTTCTCTCTACATGGGTACTTTGGTAACTGACGTCTTTCTACTGGCGACATTGGTAACTGACTTCTCTCTACATGGCTAATTACATACCGGTAAAGCTCTTGGCTTCTGAACCGAGGGTCCTGGGTTCGAATCCTGGTGAGACTGGGATTTTTATTTCGGGATCCTTGAGCGCCTCTGAGTCCACCCAGCTTTAATGGGTACCTGACGTTAGTTGGGGAAAGTAAAGGCAGTTGGTCGTAGTGCTTGCCACATGATCTGTGACATTTTACATCTCGAGAGACGATCTTTTTCCTTTGTACCTTCTTATGTGACTAAAGAGTCCAGTCCTTGATACACAGAGGCAATCGCAGGTTGGGCATATGTAATCACCAGGCGCCATTGCAAGATCAAAAATATATTGGGAAAAAGAAATTCAATAAATTCGCCAGGACTTGGTCAAGAATGTTGTGTTGACAGCCAATAAGTTGTTTCTAGAGTTAAACGTGTTAACTCTAAACACCAAATTTGTGACTTGTATTAAATGCATAAGTATTAGGGTTAGGATAATTATAAAAATCATGTAATGTTTATTCATATATTGTAGTCATCTGAACAGTGCTGAACAGAGATGACAGGCTGTGGAGGAGACCAGAGCTAGCAGTCTTCCAAAGAGGCAGATCATATGCTGAAAAGATTTTCATTCTATGAAACATTATAAGTCTTGAATACCGGTACCTACAATGGCTTTTGATCAGTTTTGTAGACTTCAAACAAGCATTTGATAGTATCCATTGAAAATGGCTATGGACATAGATAATATGTCATCCCTGAAAACTTCATCCAAATCCTTCAACATCTCTACAGCCAATTTAGATGCTGCATTAAAAGAACAACAGAGTTCTTTGACATTGAGATGGGTGAAAATTGTATTCCTTCCTCTTCTCTTTGACTACATAATGAGGAGTGCAATGATCCAGACTGCCAAGTTTTGTATTTCATGGAATTGAATGATGAACTTGGACTTCGCAGATGACAATGCACTACTGGGGCCAACAAAAAATTGTACAAGTAATGATGGAGAGCCTAGATACATAGGCACCCGAAATTGGCCTCCACATAAACTTGGATAAAACTAAAATTATGCAACTATGACACAAGACAACTGGTGCCACCATCAAATTGGTCACTCAAAGCTTGAACAGCTAGATAAGTTTATATACCTAGGTATAATCATAGCAAATGATGGGGATGTCTATCATGATGTAGCTCAGTGAACAAGATGTCTGTGAGCCATATGTTAGAGGAACAAACTGCTGTGTGAACGAATTGTCTGAACGAATTGTCGGGTGAATGAAGACGTGAACAAATTGTCATGTCCCCTTACCTGTCAATTCTGTTAAGTTTAATCTTTTTTTAAAGTAGTCCCTATGGCCCTAAGTGCTAGTCAAGCTCAACAGATATTATTTTAAGCCGCTTTTAATTATTCAGAGAATTTATCAACTACAGAAGCTGAGAGGGATATCTGAAATCCATTGCTAACTTCTCTAGCAGAAAGATTTGCATCCATTTAGTAATAAAAGATTGAGATTACTTGTATACAACTTTTTGTAGTCACCACATAACACATTTTTATGCTCAAGACAATACTGTTCATGAATGGTTTAGTTTTCTGTATGCTGAGAATGTCCAAGAAAGATAAAAGGCTAGTTATCAAAGGTCAATTTGAGTGTTTTTTGTATTGCTGTGACGCTGTTCAATTTCCCTTTGAAGTACAGATGTAGGACAAACAAGTTAATAAACTTTTTTTGGTCTTTGAATCTGAAATTATAAAACATATAGAGAAAAAAACAACTTGCAATGTTTTGAGGGCTCAACTTTATACACAAAATACTGTGTCAGGGAAGTGCTTATGAATATAAAAGGTTTCATAGCCATCTATGTTTCCAGGTAATAAGCAATGGCCTAGTTCTCTTTTTTATCAGCTTAGGCCACCACATGTCAAGTGCAATTTCTTTCCCTTGATAACAAATAAAAAATTAATAAGCTTAATAAGCTTATTGGTTAATTTTTTTTATTATTCTTTTATCATCAGGTAAAAGAAATAATTATGCAAAAATTTTCTGATTGATCCCACATTAGATGTGTACAAAAATTGTGTACAAACTTTTTTACCAGACAGACAGATTTGATATAAGCTTTGTAAAATGCAATGCTTAGAGATTCTAAAAAGCATTTTAAATCTTAAAAAGAAGAAAGCAGTATGTAACAAAGAATACTAGGGAAACAGCTTGTAATTAAAAGCCTTAAGAAAAAGTCAATGTCAAAGACTAAAAGGGTTTAATTAATAGGAGCTTATAAACTTTTTAAATCGATTCTTCACTTTATGTTCAAGTAATATGACTAATCTAAACAGTCACAATTTTTCCTTTGCATGATTACAGTCGCATGCAAAAGGATTATTACCAATATTCTGTAAGAAGAAAAATACAATATAAATATAAGTTCACCTCAGTCTAACAAATGATACGGGAAGTGTCAATGGGCATAAACAGTAAAAATACATAAATAATTTGTCAACTATTTCATAATGAATGAAGTGATGTTTTATTTCTAGTTATGCAGCATTAGTTCAAGTTCGAAATGTCAGTAAAGGTAGAATAATGAAAAATTGTTGAAATAAATTATTCAAATTTTTTACTATGATAACAATAATGTTTTAACTTAATAATAAAATGATTCAAATTTTGCAATAACTTAAGTGGAGATTAGTAGGAATTCAAAATAAAAAAAAAAAGAGTGGTTAAGAAGTTTACATCCAATATGTCATAAGATTTATTTGAGGCTGTCACAAGTCTCCTATGTAGTATGTGGATGATGTTGCTAGCTTTCCTTGATGAGCTAAAAGAAGTTGCTAGTTGATAGGAGAATAGTCTTGTGCTGCCGGGGATTCTATAATTGAGCAAAGACGATCTAGAATTCAAAATGAGTAATGCTTCGTTGAATCAAAACACATGGAACTTTATTCAAACTTAACATAAGTACAGCTATGTACAAGATATGATTCAATAAAATGAAATGTAGAACATAGGCATCTTTCTTATAAAAATACAGAGCTATTAAAACACATCCGCTCACAAGAACAATCCTGCATAGACTACCTTGGCGCGTTTCTTTTTGCCCGCTATTTTAAAATGTCTTTATATTTAAACTAACCAATAGATTTGAAACATGATGTCTGATGACAAGCTATAAATAGGTACCGGGTAAATCCGAAACATGTTCTTACTAAAAATGAAATATACAGATAAACCTAGAATGGCATATGTGACAGAGGCAATCTCGCATTGAATTCAGGATTTTAGGATCCCTCTGAGTCCACCCAGCTCAAATGGCCTATCTAACATTAGTTTGGGAAAGTAAAAAAAAAAAAGAAAAGGTGTTGGGTTGTTATGCTAGCCATATGACACCTTCATAAATGTGGGCCACAGAAACAGATAACCTTAACATCCTCTGACTTTTAGATCAAAAGGTCTGAAAGGGGTCCACTCAATAATTGACAGTAATATTAACCACAATTTTCTTATTAAAAAAAAGAATGCAGATATATTTAGATTTGTTGATCAAAATTCCATAATTCCATAAATATATATTATCTGGCTGCTATGAAGAAATATAGCACACTAAAGCAGCAGTTCTCAACCTGCAAGTTACAACCCCTATGGAGTTGAATAACAAAATGCCATTGTTTCTAGGACCATCATTAGGCCAGATCCGACCATATCTAACAACGGAGTCAACAAAAACGTAGCTGTGGCATTCATACTCTCCCGCCTTGACTACTGCAACACTGTGCTAGCAGTTATACCCGATGACAAAATAGCCAAGCTGCAACAATACACACAAATAGTTCTTAGAAAAACTAGACGAGATTCTACTACTACGCTCTTGCACACGCTCCATTGGCTTCCCGTGAAAGCAAGAATCGATTACAAGGTCACCACACTTTGTTATCAGTGTATATACAACAATGTGATGCCCTTGTACCTTAGCGAACTGATAACTCTATATGTGCACCAGAGAGCCCTATGCTCAATGGACTCAACGCTTTTAGTGGTGCCACGTTTCTCCCTCAAAAGCTATGGTCTGCTGGCTTTCCAGTTCAGGGACCAAAGGTTTGGAACTCTTTCCCCATTGATCTCAGATAGACAACATGCTACACCACTTTTAAGAAGAACATTAAGACCTATCTATTTAGAACCTTTTTAGATTAGTTTGTTATGCCTCATATTGTGTTTGTAATGTTTTTACAGTGCCTTGAGCCTACATTTTGTTTGTTAAATCTATATATAAAAACATAAAATAAAACTTGACATTATGCACATTTTATTTCATTGACAGTTTTAATTATATAAATATATATATATATTTTTTTTTTTAAATTGCATTTGAGATAAGATCAAAAATTGTACTTCAGGTCAAATATAACTGAATTTGAGATAAGATCTCAAATGAAACAATGGTATATAACTATGATTGAATTACTTAGCAACTGGGAAACATTGTGTGTAATTTTTAATATGTAAAACAGGTGCTTATATGCAAGAATAATGTAAATGATCAGGAAACCTGTGCTGGAATAGAATGAGGAATGGTGGGTAGAATGATCATTTGGTCTTAGGCAGTTGTGCTCCTTTATATATAATGAGATAACATGACATCTTTACATTATGTTGGCATAATATACGTAATATGAAAATATGTTCGAGTCTTCCTACTTCAACATATGTAAGAATATGTTTTGCCCAAAGTAGTTTGGCTGAGTTGATAGAGTGTCATGCTAATCCATTGAATGTTGCTGGTTTGATCATCATATAAGAATCAGGACATCATCAAATATACACTTTTTAGATAGTAAATAGAGCGATTGTATCTTTTTACAGTATGAAATTAGCAATAAATGAGGATTTCTGATCTTGTTTGTAGGAAGTTAATATTTTCCTGACTTTTCAGACAATTCGATGACAGTGGCGTGTTCAGGAATTATGATAGGTACATGGTAAAGTCTGTTGTCTGCCTTCATTGACACTTCCAGTAGTTTAGAAGCAAAGGTCCATGGTTTATTACTATCTGTACAATCGTTCATTTCCATCTCTTGATTTACAGTAATTTCCTATAAGACACAAATTTCAACATTAAAAATTAATACAAAATGAGAAATGGGAACAAAAATGTATGGTAGTACCAGCATCTTTTTGAAGAAATTGTTACTTTTCTTGTATTTTTAATGTATATTATTAATTTTTAGTAGTTAAAAGTTAGGCTATCAACTACTGAGTACTGGCACCTATTTTTTTTTTATACTAACAACAAAGTAGGAAATCTATTATGCTATAGAACTTTCTACTTTGCATAGGCATTGTAAAATGTTTTACATGTTTCGGATGTTCCTTCAGAGTTGAAGATAGTTACTTCCTAGTCCAAACCTCCCGCAGGACGACGGGGGACGGTAGCGGGCAGGGTTTGAACCCGGGACCATCGATAAATCGAAGCGACAGTCCAGCGTGCAAACCGCTCAACCAGGCAGCCATCCAGAATGTACTGAGTGCTCTATTTCTTTTATTTTCTTCAACAAATCTTAACAGTTTTGTCTTGTTCTGAAAAGTGTAGAATCTAATCATCTAATCCATTTTGATTATGAAGGTATCTCTGCAATGTTATTTTTTGTGTGCCAGTTAACTTGTTGATATCCATTCCATTTGAAAATGAGCAAACTACAATCTTCAAACTAAGAACAGGACACAAACCACTGTTAAATTACCATCTTAACAAAATAAATTTCTGTATGGCAGTGCTGTACAACTGAATAAAACAGCACATTATTTTTTCTTGGCACAGTCTGCAAAAGAGCTCACAGCTTAGCAACAAAAAGCTTGCTAATTTCTTGGATAAACTATGTAGTAGTTTGGTGATTTAAAAGTGTGTTTCAATAGGTGTCCTGGGCCCAGATACCTTGTTACTTTTAATCAAGTATGTAGCTTTGAAGAGCATCCTCCTTCACTCATGACACTCCTTAAGGGCAAGTTTTGCTAGTCTGAATTGATACTGGAGTTGAAAATCTAAACAGTGTTCATCCCCTTAGGTGAGATAGACAATAAATCTTCACTTTAAAAGTTGCAATGCAGGGAAAGTATAGTAGAGAAAGTATACATTTTAAAACAGATGTCATTTTGTGTAGGTACTGCAACATAGTTTTGTGGACCATAGTTTGGTACACAAAATGAATTCTTAAATGAAACAAAGGGGTAATAATAAAATACCTGATGTCATGAGTTTAAATCTGAAGTTTGAGCACAGGGACTACTTTCTGATTGCTGTCTACTCAGGGCTGATTGTTCATCAATCTTCTCAATTTCTAGGTTTTGAACCTTAAAGTCTTGTTCTTCACATTGTTTTCATCCTATTTCATCTTTCAGTTGTTTTAATACAGCTCAGAGCAAGAGTAGTGTCGTGACTTGTATCAGCCATCATGCAACTTTAAGTGGATCTCAACCTCTGCTTATTAATTTAATTGTCCTGGTGTAAAAGAAAAAAAAGTTTAAAGCTACTTAGAATTTTTTTAAAATGTGCATTATATATATATATATAATTCTTTTCATCACCAAAAAACATTACGCAAGCAGGCCAAGTCTCTAAACCTCAATGAAAAGTCATATAAAGATAACTCTAATTTCTGCGAGTTACCCACATAATTTTGGCGACGCCAGAGAGCGAGGCTGAAAAAAAAAAGAGGGGGATACTAAGTCGTGGGTGGGCTCGTTTGTTTTAAAAAGTTCACAAAAATATGAACACAAGTAAAAATTGTGTGTTGTAGTCAGAAAACATTAACGTTTCATCAAGCGTCTCCCCAGATATCTGGTGGTGGGCAGATATGGTGGAAACTGGGGAAATAAATACCCAGGGAGCATCAAAAAGGAAAGCCACAAGACCTGGTACAGTGGCAATTTAAAGAACCATCAACCTGGTGATTTTATAGTCTACAAAGAGAAAGCTAATTGTAATATAAGCTGTCAACATGGGGCTATACCTCACAATATAACAATAATTCAAGTGCATGCCTCAATGTCTGACTATAAAGATGAGGAACGAAAGAGCGTTTACAATGAAATAGCTGACTGTACCAAACATTTTTTAAAAAATTTATCCTTATTATCATGGGAGACTAGATTGCCAGGATAGGAAAGGATGAAGATGTATTTACATTACAAACTGGCGCTAAAATTGTGTAATAATGTGGGGAAACAGTTACACTGAATAAATTTCATTTATTTGCAATTTAGTTATGAGTAGATATATTTTTTGATAAATAAATT
>JADKLZ010078778.1:9283-19503 GCA_021533235.1 Biomphalaria straminea
AAAAAAGGAGATAGAGATAGGAGAGAGACAAAGAGAGAGAGAGAGAGAGAGAGAGAGCGAAAAAAAGAGAGAGCGAGAGAAAAGGAGAGAGAGAGGGGGAGAGACAAAGAGAGAGATAGAGAGAGAGAGAGAGAGAAAGGAACAAAAGAAGCAGAACCAAGAAATTAGACGTAAAACACTAGGACGTACAAGAATTCTATGGAAATAAAACAGCAAATTGTGATGGCTGCTTAGGACATTTCCATATATGACGGAAAGACTTTCAAAAGGTAACTCTTTGGTGTATCCGGCGTACAAAATTAAGGAGTTGTTGATAAGCTAGGTTTTTAGAAAACTTATATCAAATATGTCTGTCTGTCTATATGCATAGTAAGACGTTTGTACGCGTTATTTAACTCACACTCAATCTCGGATCAAACTGAAATTATACACAAATGTTTCTTGTAACTGACAAAACAAAAATCAATAAATAAAAAAATAAGCCAATTAATTAATAAACTGTTGATAATTATTTTGTTTTGGTATCAAACAAGGGAAAAAATGTACTTGACTGATGGGGCGGTCATCGCTTAAAAGCTTGAAACTAAGAAATAATACCATAAAAACAATCTATTTTCATAAGCACTTCACTGGCACAATTGCCACCACACCATACTATGGAGGCTTAACTCCTTGAATTCAAATTCAAGTTGTACAATTTATAAATGCATTTAAAGAGCGATCACGGCAACATTAGTCCAATGTCATTCTGACTTAAAACTTATATAAAAACAAAGTGGGCAACTAACTAGTGATAACAAAGGGGGATAATATACGAAAATCACGTATCTCGCATTGAGATACTGTAAAAAAAACAGCTCAGTTCATAAATTTAGTTGGTAATATTGAAGCGACCCTGGCAGTCAACGTAAAAATTTCTAGTAATTTTAAGAATCTAATTAGATTGCCTCCTTTGCGTGGCAAATCTTGGAGTTATATCTACAGTACAATGAAGAAAGTCTTTTATATTATTTTGAATGTGTTTACATTTCTAAGTATCTGTACACGAAAGAAACATGTTGCTACCATTTTGATTGAATGTAGTAAATTTTCAGAACAAGATGTTTAATTTTATGTTTATTGTAAAACATCGTTAAAGGCTTTTTAAGTCCAACAATTTAATGTGTCTCTGATTTTCATGCTAGGAATCAGGGCCGGTCTTAGGCCTCTGCAGCCTATGCGGTCGCAGTGGGCCCCGCGCTTTCATAGGCCCCGCGCTAATTCAAGGTGTAATTATTAAATTGCAAAATATATACGGAAAATTCCTGGAAATCTCCTGAATTTATTAATATCTCCTGAAAAATAGACAAAATCGTTATTAAGGGTGTTATTATTGCGGAAAACGCCAATCGTACGCGCGATAATAAAAAAAGGCATTGTCAGATTTCATGTAATAAAATGTAATAATCGGAAAAATTTTCAACTTAATTGAAAGTCCCTATTCTTTATTTACTTTTATAGTCACTGGTATATATATATGCCATCGGTTAGTTTTAAGGTTTATAAAATTCAGATCACAATTTTTTAAGAATGAATAAAATTCAAAGTCGATTTTTTTTTCTTATACAAAATCTTGATTTTCACGTATTATCCGTATTTCCACACAAACTAGGCCCCGCGCAATCAGTTTCGCATAGGGCCCCGCAATTTCTAGGACCGGCACTGCTAGGAATGCTGGTTCGATTCCCCCCCCCTCCTCCAGCTATTGTATACTTTGATAGTACAGTGTATGTTTCAGTAAGATATTCACCATACTAAGCTTTGCTAATATATTGGGGAAATATTTATTGAGTTCTGGAAACCCGAGTTTTGGTCCACAACTGTGAATATATATAAAAAAAACAACAAAAGAGCACTTATTATGTTTTTTTGCCTTTTTGTTAATTTTTGTTTTAACCCAGCAACCCAGCTTCTTGGTCTAATTGCACCCCCACTAACTATTGACAACGTCTCTCAACTTAGAGTTATGTATTTCTCTTCTTTTCTGGTTCATTGGTAACTACCAAATCTTTTACTAAGTACATTTTTTTTTCAGCATCCAATCTTCAGTTTTCGAGATATGTTACCATCCCTGGTACAGGAAGTACAAACATCTTTTCGGACACGTTTCCAGCTAGTCCCTTAAGACCCGATCTATGGACCTTGTGACCGTAAAAGAAACTCCGAACTGACATTGAGCCTAATCTCAGCAATCAGCCTAATATCAGCAAACATTTTGATCAGAAATTAACGTTATTCCTTAGATAACGATCACAGAGCGAAACATAATCGGGGTCAGGGTGGCTCCAAGGTGTGAAGAGACGAGACCCACCATGGTTTAGGATGGCTGGTACATTGAAGGAAAACAACGGTGTGTTTTATTTTCTGGTCATGTAGTCTTAGAAGTACTTGTCAACAACCTTTTCTTTTCCCTTACAGTAACTCATTCAGTCCTTTCACAGTTCACTAGTCATGTCACTTTTTTTCTCATTTTCTACATTTTTTTTTATTTTTCCCTCCTTTTTGTTTTCTTTTTTTTCAATCATTTAGTTTGCTTCTTTCTAACGTTTCATTCACTAGTTCTACTCTATTTTTACTCATTCTTTTTTTCAACCTCTTTTTTTTTCTCGTTTTTACAAAGTATTTGATTTTCTTTTTCTTTTCTCCCTACATTGTAAATGTATCCAGTACTCAAAGAACAAATATTTTTGTTTAGGAAATCTTTCAAAGAAATAAATCCAATACATCGAAATAAAATTCTAAGACTTTTGATTTTTTTGTCTGTCTTTTGCTTGTCACGCCAGAAAAACTGAGGAAGTAAAAAGTTTTGTTTACAAATTTGTATGATTAGAGACTTGTCATTTGGACACAGAGAATAAAAAACTTGAACTGAAGTTTTGAAACTAATAACTTTAAAAACTTCAACGATATTAGTTCTTTTTTTGACTTAACAGGTTTCCTATTACTTTGGCGTTACTTACGTCTCGCTTTTTGTTATCAGAAGTGTAGCAGACTAGAAATAGAGACTAAGTTTTTAGATGTCAGACTTTTAATATGCTGACTGCGATTCGGGCAATCATGTTGCTCGTCCAGAGTTTCATCCGGTCCCGCTTTCATCCCCTGTCGTCCTGCAGGAGGTTTTCACAAGGACGTTAGTAAATTAATTTAAAAAGGAATTTAAAAACATGTCAAACGAAACAATTAAGTTTATTAAGATGTTATACAGGTGTAAACATTTACTCTTAGATTTTGTAACTTAAGCTTAGATATAGACTTTAAGACATTCATTTTACAGAACAGAACAGAACCTAATCATATGTACCATAAATCATTTCTTTTGATGGTCTCTAAGGTGAATGAAGGAATAGAAATGGAAACATTAATTTACCTTAAGGACCTGTGTGCAAAGTAAACTGAGAAAAAAACTGTGATGATTTAACTTTACACAGAACAGGCTAAAGATATATATATTTAATTTGCAAAGTTCTTCTGCAAAACTTTATAAAAATATGTTTAAAAACAGGAACATCGGCTAGTTCTATTTTATACATTCGTAACTGCACAATCACTTCTGTCCTTGATTTTCTGATCTTAGATAAGACTGGTCTAAATTTTATGATGACAGTTCAGACTATTTGGTCATGGAAGACACATTAGGAATAGTTAATCTTGGTGTCTTCTTGAGTCTGGACATCCAGACGTTTACGAGGGAAAGTATTTTGATACGTCTCTTTAGGCAACAGACGTTTTAGTAATAATTTTTTTAGTGCAACACAAAGTTATTTTTTTGTTTATAAACATGCAGGGGCGTATCGGTGTCTTCTCTCCATTAATTTTATGTAGTCTGTCTGCCCATCAGTAGCATTTAGTTCTAAAAAAAAAACTAGAAAAGTGACAGCGATGGAAAAACCTGAACTCCTCATAGTTTGGGTCAAAGTTCATGCGTAAAGGTTACTTTTTATCTTTGGGAAGCGAAGAGTTTAACTGTAAAAAAATAAATTGTTGTGTTCATACCACTTTCAAAACACTACAGAAATGGAAGGGAGATCACAATAACAAAAAACAAATAATGTGTATGTATTTTTAAACATTTGAACATACAGTTATTAAATATTGATTTGTAATTTGACCATTTGATATCACTCACTGACAGAACAATCTCTGTATTTAGATCAAGAGCACTATTATTGAATTTAAATACCATGTCATGAAGGCGACAGCATCGTATGTGATATTTAGCATTCACCACGTCTCCTAATGACTTAAAAGTGTTTCTATACACAATAAGACTCTAAAAAGCTATTGTTGGGAAGTTAATATAAACCCGTAAATTAAAAAAAAAACAATCACTACTTTTGTAACAAAATGATTTTTTTCTGTGAGTCTTGAAACGTTCATACTTTGAGCGGCCTTATGAGAAACTAAGCTACTTAAGACTTAGAATCAGTTCTACAATATAAATCAAGTCAGCGTCTTCTTGTTGCAATGTGCAAGAAAGACAGCACCTAACCCGACACGACCGACCTATATTTTTTGTTCGCCTCGAAACTCAGAACAGAATGAAAACATATGTTCCGGAAGAGAAAAATCGATGTCAGTCAAATTTTCATTTGTGGAGTGTCACCTGAGAATGCCGACTATGTCCGTCAAAACTGCACTCTTCATCAAGAAGTCCGGTCCCAAAGCACTCCTATTAAAGAAAAAAAAACTTTATGTAAAGCTAGCTGCGTAGTCTGGAAACTATTGCGCAATTTATAACAGAATATTGAACTCTTCATTTGAACCCTCTACTTTAATAATGAAAACACAGAAGGAGATCAACGTATCGCAACAAAAAAATCATTTCCTTTGTTTACATTCATGAGTTTTCAGTATTTAATTACTGTGAGAAACCAACAAAAAAAAATATTACGACTTTCTTGTAGTCAAAGATACATTTCTTAAACATTTTTTGTATTATAAGTTCAAACTGTTGGTAGATGGATTTCATCATTTCCAGAATAATAACAACAAACTCAGAATGGTTGGAATGAACAAACTTGGTAGAAAGCCTTTCAAACATTATGCAGCAAAGAGTAAAAAAATACACACTTTTTCACTGAGTCAAAAAGAATGGTCTAGATAAGGAGTTCTAAAACAAACATGATACTAGACTTTAAAAAAAATGTGTTAGATAGAATAATGCGGTCCTCAGCACCAAAGAAAAAGGGAGTGTCGATTGTCGGAACAAAAAGAAAACGAAGAAAAAAAAATCAAACAAGTTTATCACACAGGAGACGAACTCGTAAGGAAACCTCACGAGTATTCAGATGAGGAAATACAATTAGCACAAACTGTTAATTAATACATACATGCAATTTGTGAATGTTTAATAAGTTTAGAAAAATAAGTGCATACTTTCTGTAAACCTTTTTGATAAGTATGTATCTAATAATTGTAAATATGTCTCTCTCTTTCATTCTCTCTGTCTCTCCCTCTCTCTGTCTGTCTGTCTCTGTCTCTCTGTCCATATATATGTATATATATTTAAACACACACATATGTATCGTGCCTGTAATTTTGTTAGTAACACGTTCAATAACTTTCCTATATTGAAAAGTGATTTAACCTTTAAGTGAATTTTAAGAGATTTGCAAGTATGTGCTAAACAGATTGGTAAGACGTGGCGACTGCTGGACGAACGTGTCCAGAACCAAGGCATGTGGAGGAAGCTGGTTGGTGGTCAGTCGGGGACAGACAGAAAGGAGATCTTTTGAAAAAAAAAATCAATGAAATTTAGTTAAATTGTACAAGGTTTATGTGCGTAGATTAAGAGCTTTGTTGTTCCAGATTGTTGACTTGTAGAACCAAACTGCTATTTTATTTTAATTTTTTTTGTAAAACTTTAAATACATTGAATATCTTTTTTTATGAACAAAACTAATTATAACGTTTATTGAAATATTGACAAAATCCACTTGTGTTGAAATGAAATAAATGTAGCAGACTTAAGTAATACTATAGATTTTTTTTTTAACAAAATGTAACTCCCAACAATAACACGTCATTTCAGTGTCACTGTTCTGGAGTCTGTCCTAAGACTGCTGACGACAATGCTACGTATCTTGCATTATTTTCACTCCATAGCTAACGTCTCCGCGTTAAACACACACACACACGCAAACACAGACACATACACCATCACCAAAGGTGGGTTAAAAACACAACGACTAATCCGTTTTTAGTTTGCGCCTGTTTAAATGAGCGCCTAACTCACATATCGCAACACGGTTCATCAAGGCAGTTCAAGCACGCAGTTTTCCGGCCTCCAAAGACAATAAGTGCGCCCAAAACAAGCCATTCCAGGAGTGCAAACAATGGATTCACCATACACCACTGGGTTTGTCTTCGACAGCGTGATCCAGAAAAATGTTGCATTCACGATTCTCGACAATTCGGTTGCAGACATTTTTGAAGAAATAAAACTTGTTTGGTTAAGTCAGTACCTAGGTGTTTTAAACTTTCAAGGTCACCTCTTATTGCTTAGTTACGTAATGCTGTGAGATTCGAGAACAAAAAATCTTAATAAATCTACGTCATCTAATAATACTCGTATGAAGTTAGCATAGTGCGCTAAATTCTATTACTGTCACCCCGAACCGCTTTATTCCCGCAGGAAACTTTTTCTTATTATCTGAGCTACTTTTTGTTGTATCCAGGTATACCTAAACTATCCTTGAACTGATTTTTTGGCTCTTGTCTTCTTTCATCTGTATCTTAAATCATAGCTCTTGTGTCACGCCCAAACTTAAATGGATTCTCAGTGTGACATAAGTAAACTTTAATCATTCCATAATTTACTACTCTGATGGTGGGTGAGTCACGTGACGTCCTGGTGTAGCAGGGAAGGCTGGGGGGCGGGTAGGTGCTGGAGACGGATTCTAGAGCAGGGAGCAAGTGTACCTGATACCTCCCAATCGTCCAACTTTTAAACAACAGACCCTGCACTATGGACTTCAACGTTGGTATCGCAACACCCCCAACACTTCCCTCTCCCTCTAACGTTGACAAGTTGAGAGATTAATGTTTTTAAATCTATCATACAACATTATTTTAGTGTAGATTTATATTTAACAAACTTTTGTCTGATCCAGAAGAGGGGTCGGGGTATGAAAACTTTTGGAACAGTAGATTTAAAAAAAAAAGGAGGGGGGTGGGGTAGTGTCATTGTTTTAATGGTAAGTTAGAACGACAATGCAGGATATGGATATTTAAAAAGGTGACCTAAATTGAAGTGGAACTGCTTCTGTGAATGTTGACAACCCACGCAAAATATGACGTCAGAATGACTGGAACCCAGTGCCCGGATTTTTTTTTGTTCGACTTTCAGGTGTTTCAATAATCCCAGAGCCATATTTGAAAACATTTATTACTGTTCTCTCTCCCCCCCCCCAACCAAAGTCCTACAGAATTCCTTGATCTAGATAAGGATAGGGGAAGGGTAGAGATGGCGCTGATATTTATCAATCAATTTTTAAAGGGGTTGAGAAGGGGTGAGTGGCAGCAGCTTAATGACTTAAACGACTGAATATAAAAGTCTATTTAAGTGAAAGTTAGATCCTGTAGTTAGACCAAGTTGAGACACTGATACAGGTCCTGTAGGATCACAAGTGAGTTTAAACTTTATAGATCTTGTTGGATTTGATCAGTGGATTCTGTATTGTGTAATTGTATCTATTCATTAGCAAATAAGCCTACATTTCCTATTTAAATAAAAAAAATGTATAAAATGATATTAATTTAGATATGTGTGGACTCATACCTTCTAAAAAAACGATAAATTAAACTTTAAACAGGCCTTTCAATTTAACAATTGTTAATTTGGGAATTATAACTGAGCGGTAGATTATACAGTTTATCCTATGTTCGACTACCTGAGGAGGTGTTTTTTTTAATCGGCTTGTTTTGAAATTGATTGATTGTTCAACTGGATACACAACTCATTCGTAAAATTAAGGACATTCGTCAACATTCTGACTAGTATTTCAACCTGTTTTATTTTTACTTTGTAAGCCTCCGGGATTTCTTTTCCGGATTACCAAATGTTTTTGTGTCTTTTTTTTTCCTAATTAATAGTTCATGGGATTCATTGCTTAGTATGTTTGAATATTTTTAGAAAAAAAAAAAAAGATGAAAAAAAAAAAGCCACTATAAATTTTCTTTTCAAAATGCCAGATTTTCAAAACACCGAAATAAATATGGGCATAGAAATATATAATTTATTATCTTCTAGAACTTCAAACCAGGGGCGTCCTTAGTAGTGCGCGGGGCCCTGGGCGAGTGTCAAGTTCGGGGTCCAGAGCCGTAAGGATAAACTATATATACCATACCACATCACGCTAACCGGCTAATCCGTCTTTGACGCTGTAACAATAACAAGACAGTATGTCCGCCTTAATGAAGTGGACTTTTCTTATTTTTGTTACAAAACATAGAACATTGCGTAGCCATTGTTGGCTTACTATTGGCCGCGCTAAGTGCTATATATACTGTATTGTAATTGTTCTGCATAAAGAAAATTCTTTCAACTTAAAAAAGTTGAAAAATTACTCCCATGGCCATAATTATTGGGAAAAAAATACAATAAGCATTCAATCCAAATATTTTATTTCGTATATTAACATCGACATCCAATCGGATTTTATTAGGAAAATGTGTGGTGATCAAGTTTGTGACAATAAAATCTCAGATCGCGGGCCCTCCTTCAAGCAAGGGGCCTTGTGCGGCTGCCCCACTTGCCACCCCCTAAGGCCGCTACTGTTCAAACACTTTTTAGTTCACTATTAAAGTTCATATAAGAATGCACAATTAAATGTGCATTATCTTTCTTTTCAACCAATTTTGTAATAATTTTTTTATTACGGTTAAAGAGTCATGAATTTTATCGACAAATAATAACAATACCCTTTACTCTATTAACTGTTATTTTGGGTATTTTAAATTATATCTTAACTTATAAAATACATAAGTTACTTCAAAAAAAAAAGATGCTTACGTCCTACGCGTCATGCATCTAGTCATGCATGTTGACCAATGACTTAAATTCTGCCAGGCCATTGGCTTTCCCGGCTGTCTCAGGAACCCATTCCATGCTCTAATAGCACTAAGGAAGAAGGAGCATTTGTACAAATTGGTCAAAATGTTAAATCCATGTTTTTCCCACTCAGAATTTTAATTAAAAAAAAACAATTTAAACATAATACATATTTTCTTTTGTCATAACTTTTTTTGTTTACTTTTTTTTTTTAATTGCGGCATTGTCAATCTGAAAAACACAATGATATTAAACAGTCAAAAAGACAAATGTTAAAAGCCCTAATACTGACAGATTTACAGCGGTCGGGTGTCTACACGTCCTGGAGTTCAAGTGAACTTAAGGATGTTTTCAACGGCAGTGTCAGTCTCTTTCGAGATCTCTGTGTGAATTTTGAAGAGGTCCAAAATATTTAGGGCACGAAATTGTTAACGACGTAAAAGATAAGGAGAAACAAAAGTGACGTTGGGCTTGACTTGGAGTGGTCGCGAAAGATTCGCATGGGTAACTAAAAAGTAGGTAGAGTCTAGAGCCTACCTATGCAGACTAGACAAAATATATTTTCAAAACTAGGTTACAGGCTTGGTCTTATCTCTTCATAACATTCGGATCATGATTAATCCAAGAGCTTTTCTCTGCTAAGTTTAAAACTAGTTACCATTGAACAATATACATTTTTACCATTGAGCTAAACTAGCTACAATGTAACAATTTTTGAACAAGTTTGTGGAGCATTTGCTTTAAGATTTCTTTGTTCAGAACAAGCCCTCATCCACTGTTCGTTGATTTTATTTTTATGTTACCCCGACATCAATTCTTACTTTTTGGGAGGCCATTTGGGCCTAATGAACATTTCAGCCAACATTTTACGGAGGTGTCCCAGTGGACGTCATATTCTTCGTTCACGGCCCCTTAACCAACTGGGGGCTATGGGTAAAGGTGTAGCAAAGTTTATCAGTGAATACTACCAATGGTCTTTCCGGAGATAGTATTGGAATAGCAGCAGAGTCCTGGCGCCAAGTGTTTTCCTGCGTTCTGAGCCTGAGAAATTCTTTCTCCTGGTGTTAACAAAGTCTTTTTCTCGAAGTAAGAACGACGCATCTCATTAAAGGTTAAAGTAAACAAGGGA
>JADKLZ010078782.1:4073-14615 GCA_021533235.1 Biomphalaria straminea
CATACAAGCTTTTAAATGTAATTAAATCTATAATAGCATCTGTGACAGTAGTAATTAATCCTAATAGTGAACTGAGATGTATAATCGTCAATCTATTTATGGCACATCTTTTTCTAATATACGTTATTAAAAACGTCTGTTGGAAAATATTGAAAGACACAAACATTGCACACATTTTCTAGACTTGAAATATTCAATGTTAAATACATGATTTCATCTACCCCATAGGGAACTCTAATTTTCATCTTTTAAAAGTGGGATTATTATTATATAAGGATGAACAGAGACACACTGGCATGTAGTGAAAATTACAAGTCGTTACAATTGCTTGTTGAATGCTTTGACCTAGCTTGCATTGCTATTGGTACTCTAAATATCAGTGTGTGATATTATCGCATATGTCTCCTTTGGCTCTTGAAACTAGAACAACAATACACAGATAGAGTCTACTCTCAGGTTTGACTTAAGAAGTACTTTAATTAATATCACAAATTACGCTAAAATAATAATTTCACTGGCTTCCTGTTCATATCCTTCTTCTAGCTTCCCCCTTTTAATCTCACTTCAATTTCCGGATTTTTTTTTTACTTTACTTTTACTTTACAAAAGATTTTAATAAATTCAGGAGATTTCTAGGACTTTTTCATATGCCTGTATTTTGCAGGAGATTTCCAGGAGCTCCTGGTAAATCAAGAGGCCGCGGGAAATCTGTTAAATGTTCTAAAATGGTTTAATTTAATAATTTATACACCTAAAAATTAGCACGTGTCCAAAGAAAGTGCGGGACCCACTGCGGTCGCATATGTTGCAGTGTCTAAGGCCTGCCGTGCAAAATAGCGGCGAAGGCTATACCGCCGGTCGACTAGTATGTTAATAACTTTAAATTGAATTTGATATATTTTATTATATATCAAGACACTATGTTTTGTATATATCTCGTATTTATTCACTGTTTTTAAACGGACATATTCATTTGCTTGAAACTTTATTGGAGTAACTTTAAAAATAAATATTTATAAAGAAACTTTATTTATTCTGATATATCACACATCACATATAATTTTGTGAAATTATTTGAGAACTAATCACCTTGGAGTTCTCTATTAAAATTTATCACTTAAATTTTACGCTTTATGCATTGACGTAGTTTTATACAGAAATCCCTATTTTTATGGAGTGTGTGTATGTGTGTATCTATTCTGACGGGTGAAAGAAGTCAGATATGAATTTTTGGCCATGCAGTGTGAATAATGTAAAAACAAACCTGGACTGCTGGCCAGACTTACGCAGTCTACGATTGGGATTGACTGTCATCAGCTGTTTTAGGTAGCGCTGACGACTGATGATTGCTAGAGTGAAAAGACTTGCTAGTAGAGTGCTAGATCTTGTTCGAAATACCATTTTATATTATCATTAAAGTCAATTACATCTATTTCACTTATTCTAAAGTTAAAATATACACACTTTATAATTTTGTATAGTTTTGTTATCAAATAAGTTATTTCAAGTTTTGTAAATTAGTGTTGCTCGACCGACTAAACCAGTCTTTAGTGGATGAGGTCTTGTCTGAAAGCCAATGTGGTTTCAGAGCCGGTAGAGGTACAACTGACATGATATTTGTTCTGCGACAGTTACAGGAAAAATGCAAAGAGCAGAACCTAAACCTGTACGCAGCTTTTGTGGACCTCACCAAGGCTTTCGACACGGTCAGTCGCGATGGTTTGTGGAGGATTTTGGCTAAGCTGGGATGCCCACCTACGCTCCTATCCATCCTCAAGCAGTTTCACGTCGGACAGAGAGGCCAGATCAGACACAATGGTGCTTGTTGTGAATTTGCTAATTTGGATTGTCACCCCTTAGTGTTTGTTTACATTTTTTGTTTACATTTGTTATCCTGTGTACTGACCTTATTTCGTATTTCGTGATGTGATTTCTACTATGTGTGTAGTTGTTTGTCATTCAGTGAAATAAAGCTTAGAATGTAACACGGATTGTTATTATTGAGTACAACAATTTATTTCACTGAATCTGTCTAAACATGGATAGACTACTACGGCCGGAGAGATTCGATGTGGAACCTACTGCACCTCAAGCACAAGAAAAGTGGCTGCATTGGTATGCAACATTTAAAAACTTTCTGTCAGTAGTTACGATAGAAAATGTAGATAACAAGAAACTACTTATAAATTACATCTCACCTTCAGTTTACCAATTAATCAGCGACAAGTAACTTATGAGGAAGCTGTCCAGTCACTAATTAACATTTACGTGCAGCCCACTAACGAGGTCTTTGCAAGGCATAAGTTAGCCACATGCAAACAAGAGATGGGTCAAAGCGTTGACACTTTTCTGCAAAAACTCCGCACTCTCTCGAAGGATTGTAATTTCAAAGCCGTAACAGCAGAGCAACATCGTGATGAATCCATACGGAATGCATTCATTACAGGAATTGCATCCAACAGTATCAGAAAACGCCTCCTAGAAAAAACTGATCTTAAGTTAAAGGATGCATTTGAGGAAGCCAGAGTACTGGAACACGCTTATCAACACTCGTTGCTGTACGAGTCGCAATTAGAAACCACTAGTTGTGCTACTACAAATGCTGTAGGAGAACATCCTGCGGATTCTGTCGCTCCTAATTTGCCTGATCCAAGAGCCCCGATCAATTCAAATCAAGCAAAACATGAGGTAAGCGCTTTATATAGCAAGTGCTACTTCTGTGGTAGAGGAAGACACCCTCGTAATGAGTGCCCCGCACGTGAAGCAACATGTAATCTATGTGGCAAGAAGGGACATTTCCAGAGGTCCTGTAAATCAAGAAAATCTACAGCTTTTGCCCTCGCTACGTTGCACTCTGTAGGACTAGGAAAATCAACTTCCTTGATTCTTCTCAATGGGGTGCCACTTAAAGCCTTGATAGACACTGGAAGCTGTGAGAGTTACGTATCAGCCCGAGTTGCCAGGAGTCACAAGTGGCCTATAAAAACCTCCGTGGACAGAATATTTATGGCTTCTACTCACCTTTCTCGAGTTACTGAAGGCCATATCTTTGCTACCATTCAACTCAAAGATGAAACATATGAAAATATAAAACTGTCACTTTTAGATGGATTGTGTTCAGATGTAATTCTAGGCTTGGATTTCATAAGCTTACACGAGAATCTACAGATTCCATTTAGTGGAAAGAGACCACCACTGTGTGTAAGCACCCTTAAACCAGCTAAAGTAGAGGCGCCTAGACTTTTTAGTAACTTATCTCCAAACTGCACTCCAGTGGCAACTAAGTCACGCAGGCACTCACTACAGGACTCAAAGTTTATTAATGCTGAGATTCAGAGACTACTAAAAGAAGAAGTAATAGAACCTTCAAAGTCCCCCTGGCGGGCACAGGTTCTAATAACAGGCAATGAAAGGCACAAAAGACGTATGGTTATTGACTATAGTCAGACAATCAACAGATTTACGCTGCTAGACGCCTATCCCATGCCAAGAATGGATGAATTAGCAGAGAAGATATCACAATTTTCTGTCTTCAGCACTCTGGACCTCAAGAATGCTTATCATCAGATCCCGATTAAAGAGGAAGAAAGGCCATTTACAGCTTTCGAGGCTGGGGGTAGACTTTACCAGTTTCGAAGAATTCCATTTGGAGTTACAAATGGAGTGGCTTGTTTCCAGCGAACCATAGATAAAATAATCGAAGACGAACAACTAGAAAATACATTCGCCTATGTGGACAATGTGACCATCTGTGGAAATGATACCGAATCTCATGATAGAAACCTGCAGAGATTCTTCAAAGTAGCTCAGAAGTACGGTATTATCTTCAATGAAGCTAAAAGTGAGATCGGAACACATAGCGTCAGACTGCTGGGATACGAAATAACTAAAGGTCAGCTCAAGCCTGACCCTGAAAGATTCAGAGCCTTGCGGGAATTAAATGCTCCGTCGAACCTGCGAGAGCAGAAACGAATAGTGGGCCTGCTGGCTTATTATTCGCTATGGATTCCTAACTTCTCAGACAAAATCAGCCTCTTAGCCAGAAATAAACAATTTCCTGTCCCTGGGGAGGTCAAACAAGCATTCCAGGACCTAAAAGACGAGCTCGAGGAATCCGCCGTGTATACCATAGATTACACTCGCCCGCTGACGGTGGAGACAGATGCGTCTGACATAGCTATAGCAGCTACACTAAATCAAGATGGTCGGCCTGTGGCTTTCTTTTCCCGGACACTGTCGAGAAGCGAAAGAAGGCACTCTTCGGTGGAAAAAGAAGCGTACGCAATAGTAGAATCGTTGAGAAAGTGGAAACATTTTCTTATCGGAAGACACTTTACCCTTGTCACAGATCAGAGATCCGTGTCCTTTATGTATTCTAGACAAAATAAAGGCAAGATCAAGAATGAGAAGATCCAAAGGTGGAGGTTAGAGCTATCCTGCTTCCATTACGACGTCGTTTACAGACCAGGTGCACAGAACACTGCCGCAGACACTTTCAGCAGAAATCGCTTCTTATCCACAATGTCACGTAACGACTTAAAATTACTCCACAACAGTTTGTGTCACCCTGGTGTAACAAGACTGCTACACTTTGTGAGATCAAAAAAATTTACCCTTTTCCACCGATGACGTCAGAACAGTGATCAACCAGTGCCAGTCATGTGCTGAACTTAAACCTCGATTTTTTAGGCCACCAATAGGACAATTAATCAAAGCCACTCAGCCATTCGAAAGAATAAGTATGGACTTTAAGAGGCCTCTCCCTTCCAACTCACGCAGTAAATACCTGCTTACCATGATCGACGAATTCTCGAGGTTCCCTTTTGCCTTTGCGTGTCCAGACATGTCATCTGCTACTGTTATTAAATGCCTAAATGAGTTGTTCGCCTTATTCGGGCTACCCTCCTATGTCCATACCGACAGAGGTACTTCATTTATGTCTGTTGAAATACAGAAGTATCTCAATGAAAGAGGAGTTGCTACGAGCAGGACCACGGCTTACAATGCCAGAGGGAATGGGCAAATAGAGAAACTTAACAGTACTCTTTGGAAAGCTATAACCTTAGCTTTACACTCCCAGGACTTGAGTACGTCTCAGTGGGAACTTGTGTTGCAAGACGCGTTGCACTCAATACGGTCACTTTTGTGTACGGCGACAAATAAAACCCCACACGAGAGACTCTTTGGATTCTATCGCAGAAGTACTTCTGGAACATCCCTTCCAACTTGGCTAACAACTCCTGGCCCCGTGTTATTAAAAAGACACAATAGATCATCAAAGTATGATCCATTAACAGAGGAGGTAGAGCTTGTGGACAGCAACCCTCAATACGCCCTGATAAGAACACCTACGGGCCGAGAGGAAACAGTTTCTCTAAGACATTTGGCCCCAAAAGAAAAAGACTGTTTCACAGAAAATGTGAGACCCCCTGTGTTGAGCGACGGTTCATCTGGGGACGCTACAACCTCGCTTCAGGGCTGCGCAGAAAGCAACGCAGAGAGCTCTGCTCCGAACCCTCGTGTGGACTCGGTTGAAGCCCCGAACATCGAGGCACCAAATGACATTGTTGGTGCTGATAGTGATGGTGCCAATCCTGGCTACCGTTACAACCTGAGAGAGAGACGATCAAAACCCAACTACAGGGTTTAGCAAACTAATGTATTTAGATGTGTATATTTTCATTATCTTTATTTTGCCTTGACTATATGTGGTTGTGTTATATGTATAAATTTAAACGTGGGGTGAATGTTGTGAATTTGCTAATTTGGATTGTCACCCCTTAGTGTTTGTTTACATTTTTTGTTTACATTTGTTATCCTGTGTACTGACCTTATTTCGTATTTCGTGATGTGATTTCTACTATGTGTGTAGTTGTTTGTCATTCAGTGAAATAAAGCTTAGAATGTAACACGGATTGTTATTATTGAGTACAACAGTGCTCTTTCTGATCACTTCCCAATAGAAAAAGGCGTGAAGCAGGGCTGTGTACTTGCCCCTACTCTGTTCGCTATCTTCTTTGGCGTAATGCTGGGTCAAATGAGGCAGCGACTGCATGAAGGCATCTACATCCGGTTTCGTTCTGACGGCAACGTGTTTAATCTCCGACGTCTACTATCCCACACAAAAACAAAGGAGATGGTCATAACGGAGCTTCTCTATGCCGATGATTGCGCCCTGCTAGCTCACAATGAAAATGACCTCCAGAACGCGGTAAACGAATTTGCCTACGCTGCCACCTCTTTCGGCCTTTCTATAAACCTCGGGAAAACAGAAGTCATGTTCCAGAAGTCGCCCAATGAAACAAATAATGAAACATACTCAGCACCAAGGATCACAGTAAACGGACAGCCCCTTAACGTGATAGACCACTTCACATAACTTGGTAGCATAGTGTCAAATGACGCCTCACTTTCAAGGGAAGTTGATAACCGTCTGGCCAGGGCCAGTAACGCTTTTGAAACGCCTACAGGGGAGAGTTTGGAAGAACAAATCGCTTCGCCTACCTACAAAACTAAATGTCTACCAGGCGGTGGTTCTCTCAACCCTCCTATATGGCTCTGAGACATGGACACTATATAGAAAACAGCTAAGACTCCTTGAGCGCTTTCACCAAAGATGCTTGCGCTCCATCATGGACATACGATGGCAAGACCGCACTACAAACAGCGATGTCCTTGCGAACGCCGGTATGGACAGTATAGAGGGACTTTTTATGGTCCGACAGCTACGCTGGGCAGATCACGTATCCCGTATGGGAGACGAACGTATGCCAAAGGCAGTCTTTTTTGGTGAGCTAAAAGGTGGTCGACGTAACAGAGACGCCCCACGGAAACTTTTCAAAGACCAGCTTAGGCGTCAACTTTCCTTGGCTGACATAGAAGAGAGCACCTGGCTGCATGCGGCGTCAGAACGAGACAGCTGGAGGTCACTCACAAAGGCCGCGGGATACACATTTGAGACCAAAAGAAAATCTGCAGCTGAGGACAGACGCAGACGACGAAAAGAAAATCTAAACCGACCACCTGCGGACAATGGTTTTGCTTGCCCTGGATGTGGCAAAATATGTAGATCACAGCTAGGACTGCACAGCCACGGGAAACACTGTATTCCTCACTAATCTTCGGACTCGAAGACAAGCCTATTATTATTATTAAGTTAAAATATGATACACTTGCAGCGGTTAATTTATCTAACAGCAGTTCTGCCACTTTGTTTTTTTAAAGCTGCCTAAGTGTCAACGGTCTCTTTTAATTTGTATGGACTGATTTTCAATAATATTTTAACTGTTTCAGAACTTGAGAATTAGCTGTTGTTGCAATAAAAAAAAAACCTCTCCACACAGTTGTATAAGGACCCAAATAACGTAAAATATTGATCAAAACTTTTTAAGTGCAGATACTGGTATCAATAAAATTTCCGTTTGAAGACTGGGACTTCTCAAGTCATAATTTGTTGGGAGGTTTGTACTCTGGAGCTGAATTAGCCTTCTCCACTAAGTTGTAAGCTTATGGTATTAAAAACTAGTTTCATGTTCTTGACGACTTCATATTCGCTTTCAAATTCCACAATTAAGAAATGAAACCATTTCACGAAAATGTGTCACTTTTCAGCAAAGGAAAATGAAAAAAAACAAACTGTTCTCACATGCTTGCTTAGAGGAACGGGAAAGTTGTTGTTTTTTTTTTGAAATGATTTCACATGCACATACATTTCATGTCCAAGCATTATCATCTTTCCTTTGATTTCCTTGCGGAACATAATGCCTCAGTAAAAACATTCCACATTCCACGGTCTTTTTTTTTATCGCTTCACAGCTCTTTCCTGTCCTCTCACATTCATCTAGTATACTGCGTGGCTATTTTTATTATTTGGTCATACTCATTATCTTGTACCCTCGGGGTTCCACTCTAAAGCCAGTCTATCTGTATTGTTGGTATCTTTTCTAAGGGTGTGACCAATCCAACACCACTACCTCTCTAATGTCTGCACCTCTTTATATTTCTGCCAACAGGTTTGTGTTCTACTTTGTCGAACCAGTGTATTTTTTAGATATTTCTCAGACATCTTTTGAGGAAGTTCTTTACTTTATTTGTTGCTGCTTCAGTTGTTCTCCATGTTTCATGTACAACCCATTACAATACCCCCCTTGAAAAAGATGAAGTATGTCTTCCACTCTTTATTAGAAATATAAGCAACAAAAATTATTACTCAAGAAACATAATTTCGTCTTTGAGATTCTATATTCTTCTCAATACATTGCCCATGCTTAGTAATTGGATACTTCAGAGGTACTGAACATAGGAATGTATTGTTTCCAAATCTATAGGTCATTTTGGGATTTTCATGTGGTTAAGATTTTCTATAACTTTGATCACTGATATGCTTGGGTTAATAACATGTTTTTGATAGAAACATAAGAGGTTAGCTCGTTTATGGATTTAATTTTTTAAATTCAACAAGAACATTGGTTATATAAATTTGCAATTCTTATATTAACATTACAACAATAGATAACCACTAAAATAAAAATAATTTACTTAAAAATAATAAGGCTGAGCAATAAATGCAAATGAAATAAATAATTAAATTCCATACAATAAATGTAAAACTAATATGAAGCGTTTTAGCAGTGGCGTAGCTAGGGTAAGGGGAGGAGGGGGGGAATAAAAAATCCTACCGTAAATGAGTCTTTTTAGCGGCCCCCGTAAGGGGAAAAAGCCGCTATTAGGTTTGTGCAAAATGTCCGTCTGTCCGTCTGTCCGTCTGTCCGTCTGTCCGTCTGTCCGTCTGTCCGTCTGTCACACTCAGGGCGCCGAAACTAGAAGAGATACGAAAAATATTTTTTCACCATTAAATGCGGCTTGAAAAGTTTAGGTGCAACGGCTACTTTTAGTTTTCTAAAAGCAAACCGTTTAATTTATAAAAATTATTTTGCAATCGATTTTTTAATAATAAAACACCAATTGTGAAGAAATTACGTAAATCTAAGGGAGGAAATGTTACTATATGAAATGCTCTTGGCATGTAGATATCACGCACATTTTTTAAAATGAATTTATGTCTGTCTGTCCGTCTGTCCGTCTGTCAGACTCATAGCGCCAAAACTAGAAGAGATACGAAAAATATTATTTCACCATTAAATGCGGCTTGAAAAGTTTAGGTGCAACGGCTACTTTTAATTTTCTAAAAGCAAAGCGTTTAATTTATAAAATTAATTATGCAAGCGATTTTTTAATAACAAAACACCAATTCTAAAATAATTACGTAAATGTAAGGGAGGAAATGTTACTATAAGATATACGCTAGGCATGTAGATATCACGCACATTTTTTAAAATGATTTTTTAGCAGCGGCTTTCGTGTACTAGCGTAAAGCCCGGAAATGACATGATTCTAAACTAATTTCTTAAATTTTTTAAAAAATCAGATTTTTTAAAATAAAATTGTTTAATACCCCCATTAGAATGGATGTAGCATATTTTTGTGCGTTTTGTCTATTGGTTGGTCTGTCTGTCACGGTTAGAAAAAAACACTAAAGGCTTTTGAAAATATGATTTAACCTTTACTGTTCTTTCAAGAATATTGCGATAGTTTAAGGATGGGAGCATACAGTAATTGAGCCAGGGACTTAGAAGGAACATCCAAAACATCTTGCGAATAGGCGGATCTGACAGGGATCCGACTCCGACGGGGGCCGCCTCTGAGTTTGTGTATTACACAAACTCTCTTTGTAATCTTGTTTACAATTAAAATTAAGTATTACACAAAATTCAGGGACCCCCAAAGAGGTCAAGCTTTTCAGGTCCCTAAACGATGAAAAAAAAATTGCTACGCCCCTGTGTTTTAGACTTAGTATTTCATTTACTGTATTTTATAGTTACAATTATTGTAAACTCATGAAACTTTATTTAAGTTACTTTAACAACTCAAATATATATCTTAATTGCAGCAATTGTTTATATTGCATTGTTCTTTTAATTATTAAGCAAAGTTTTTGTCTACCTATTCACAATAGGTCTCTTAATCATGTAATATTAGTAATACCTCTTTCTTTTACAAATCAATGCGTCCACGTTAAATTATTAATAATGAACTATAAGTTTTTGTGAGTTTTTTTTTCAACCAAAAAACAAATTAACTTGGAATAATGATTTGGTTGCCCTATACCCTCGGCTGCCTTCGTACAATGCTCACCTTGCACAATAGGTAGAGGCAGTTCGACCAATAGAATATAGGTCGCTTAATGTAAACACTTAGTATCAGTTAACTAGTATGTCTATTATTTGTTAATACATATAAGGATGATACTAAACAGAAAGCGTATTGCATAATTCGCAATACAAAAAAAAAGATTGACCCATAATAGTAAATACATATTGAGTTTTACTCCAGGAAATGTATTACATTGCTTAGTGAAACGTGTCCCTCATAACATTAGACTACACTACATTCTTATGATGTCTGTACCATTGACCTAATTATGTAATATTCCAATTTTGAGTGCTGAGTAGAAACGTATCTAGTAGCTATGGACTTAAACAC
>JADKLZ010078782.1:35125-54358 GCA_021533235.1 Biomphalaria straminea
TTCTTTTTGACTTTATTATGTGTTTTTGACGCCAGTAGAAAGAGTTTGTAAAGGTCAGAAATGTAAAAAAAAATAAATTGGCTCCCGGGGCTTCGTCCCGGACAACTTTGAATGAATTTATGTCACTCCCACAAACATCTATGGTTAGTTGAGAGGTGAACGTAACATTTGTTGTTGCAATGCGACACATAAGGTTGCAAGCTTTCTCTACGGAAATCAGTCTAAGGCGACTTTCACAGTCACTTCTATTTAAGGCTTCGTGTTTAGTCTCGTCTCATGATTTGTCTCACAAATGTCAACTGACATTCAGTCGCCACTTCCCTTGGCGAATGCCTGCCTGTTTACGAAAAGATTTCTCTATTGGTAAAATTATCTCGGGAGGATTTGTAGGATCCTCCTCAGCCAACACTAAATAGCCTCTTTTCAACCTTCCAGGTCTCGAAGCGTAGATGACCATTGGGAAAATGATTGTATTGAGTAGGTGGATTTTAATCTCCATGTTAATTGATGTGTTTGTTCAGATAGGCCTACTTATTGAAAGACGGCTCTTGCTTTCCAATCCGACAAGTAACACCATGATATGCATCTCCATCACTTGAGATATCTTTGCCTTAATAAGTTAACTTTACTATTTGTTCAAGATCTGTATGACCAATGTTGATCGAGAACTGGATAACCTGCACCCTATATGTATAACTTTGAGGGCGTCTTTATCCGTCATCTCGAGTATGCATTTAATTGTATTTCAAAGTAATACTATGTTGCCTGCAAAATCCAAATCGGTTTGGTTTAGCCATGGGAACCCGAATGCAGCAAGTTTTATAACATCGTCGGTGGCTAAAGAAAGAGAAATTAGGATAAGATACACCCTAATCTCATATCCGTATCGATGTTGAAGAATTCCAACGTCTGTCAGACAACAGCCTTATTTGCTTTAGGCATGTCGCTGCATCTGGACATATTGTTGCAAGATGTTTTGTTTTCTTTCTATTTTCAAGAGTGATTCCAATGGATGCTAACAAACTTTTTATTTTTTAATCTACAAAACTGATTTTTTTTTGCTTCGTTGGTATTCTAGGCTTTTTTCAATTTTACTTCCCTCTAAATTTTAGTTCAGTTCGCGACATCTTAACAAGTTAAAGACAAAAGGCTAACATCCTTCATACATGTCATTCTCAAAACTTTAAAGTAAAGGAAGATTTTTGTAATTGGACCTATTTCGAAACATTCAGACAAAGTCAAAATCCCAAGCCAATATTCAATGCTATGAATAACTGTGCTGAAAGTGTTGGATTGGTTTAATACCCTATGTTCACCATTTCACTATTGTGCATGCTTTTTTAACGCCAAAATGTCGAATTTGGGCTGACAAAAAATTTCTTTGAATGAATAAAATACAACAATCTGAGAAATAGCATGTACACACTTTTTGACCAGACAGACAGAGTGAGTTGATATAAGCTTTGTACAAATATATTCTTTCAAAACCACACGCCTACAGTTACAAGAGACTTGTCACTAGACTGTATGTCAGGTAGACATCTTGTATTGTTATCATTTTAAAAGATTATCTTTGGTGTAAGTGAAATAGAACAAAACAAACTATGATAGAGACAGAAAATGTTTTATTACAATATACAACTTCATATTTGTTTAAACACTTCTGTAGTGTAACTCAGTTGTTTATTTTCTGCGTCTGCCCAGCAGGTCAGAAGATCATTGTGTGTATTCACAGAACTATTGCTTATTGGTACATGTTTCTCTTGTATCCTTACATTGTCATAGAATTTTCTAAGTAAACTTTTGTCTCTATCAATATCAGTCTCCACAAATATTTGTAGACTCTCCCCAACGGGTTGTCACTCCCCCAGGAGACTTATCAAGCGTGTGGAAACTACCCAGAGTAAAAAAGGTCATAACCCGGGTCATTAATGTGGTCAGTATTCGTTTGTGTAGATAAACAGATTCTTCTGTAAATCCTTAAAAACATGTCTGCGTGTAATCGAAAGAAAGTTTGAACAAAGAAAGTAAACGTTTTGTGATTAACCAGAACAATTTTAAGACTAAACACAATGGTAGTTTTCGGAGTCACTGGTTAGTACATGTTGTTCCTTCATTGCTCTCTAAAGAAATATAATAAGAAGAAAGTTTTTAAAAAAATTGTATTATAAATATTGAAATGGAGGTTATGAAAAAAATGGAACTAAAATATTTTACAATACAAAAAAAAAAAAAAGAAACAACAATTAATTGATAATTCTCAGATAGGAAAATTGATGAAAATGTAACTTTAATTTAGTTTCTTACTACTCGCGATAAAAAAAAAGGCATTTTGCATTACCCGCAATTGTTACAATAGATGAACAAGGAATTGTTACACTAGATGAACAAGGCTTCTCATACTAATAATGACCTAAGGCGGGCGATTTAAAATAGCGTCCTATGTTACTCCACGGCTCGACTTGTATTTTATTATAAAATGAAAGTTATATCTTACTTAGCGTTTGTTAGCTTAAAATGCAATTAATGTATTATATTGCATTTAAACTTTATGGAAGTTACTTCAAAAGTGTATACATATATTCAAAAATCGTAATTTTAATTCAGCCCAGAGAACAATGTTCTTCTCTCGATCTATCTTTGAACGCCTATATTTAAAAGGCCACTCATCAGTATATGATTTAATAACTCTCACACTTGAAGTACTTCAAGTACATATTTTTAGAATGGCCAATTGGAGTCAAAGCATTCAAAGAAAGAACAACATTCCTATTTCTTCTTCAAACTTTTGGTTACCTATCACTAGAGGATATTCCCGATTCCCAGTCTATGCTTACTGACTCTTTGACTTCATTCAGCCATGCAGTGACTAATTCACAGGTACCAAATGACATACTTCGAAACTTCGACATATGCCAGTTATCAATCCGTTCTATTTTGGACTTGACTAAAGCCTTTGACACAATTGACCACGAGCCAAAATCTTCCATATTTTCTGTGCTCGATAGTAGAGTAAGTAATATCACACATTTTCTATGCTCGACAGTACATAAACTAATAGCACTTATTTTCTATGCTCGACAGTACAGTAACTAATAGCGCACAGTTTCCTGCTCTACAGTACATAAACTAATAGCGCTTATTTTCTATTGTATAAGCTTTGTGTCAGAAGGCTAGGAGAGAAAATAGCCGTTGGAATCAATCATGGCTCAGAGCAGGCTAAAAGGCCTTTACAAAATGAATGGCATTCCCAAGGGATAGTTGTATTTCATTCATACAAAAACAAAATGGCTCTAAATACCTATCTTTGTTATTGAAGTGGGACCAAATCTCATTTTCATTATTCTCAATTTCATTTGCTCATTGAAATAATTCAGGAATTCTATTTTGTAATAGCACCATTCATCAAACCAGTGACTTGGCAGAGTTTAAGTCATTTGTTAGTATGCATGACTGAATGCATGACGCGTAGGATGCAATTATCTTCTTTTTTAAAGTAACGTCTGTATTGTATAAGAAGATAAGATGTCGATATGGTGTTAGAGCATCGTAAAATATACCAAGTTGAAAAATTAAAATGTTTATTTTTTATCACTGGTCTTTATTTCTTTTCTTTTGAATAACAGATTACATTAAGCTGTTGAGTAGTTACATTAAAGTGAGAAATAATATGTTGAAAATTTGTGCGTCATTATCGTAGCAAAATTAAATATCAAAAATATTTGGATGCCTTTATCGTAAAGGTCAGTTTACATTTTATATTAAGCATCCGTCCTCCAATGTGAAAAAGATATACGTCAGTTAGTTGTTCAACTTGTCCTAAGTCCCTTCGGAGGAGGCGTACATAGATAAATACATGATCAACTAAAAACTAACAATTTCTACCAAATAAAAGACATAAAAAGGTTTGAACCATGAACTTGCGATAAGTATGAACGACAGTCCAGCGCCCAAGCCGTACGACCAGGCAGTTATCCATAATGTGTCAATTAGAAGAAGAATAGAGGGGTCTGGAAAGAAGTTTTCTCTGCGATAAACTACAAAATTGTTACGACATTAAACCAACGAAGATTCGAAGTTTTAGGAAACTTACATGCGTAATATAGTAATTAATGCAGTCTTCTGATGTTGCAGTGACTACTATATCCTTTATTATACTGTATTTCAACTTCTCAATTAATGTTATGACTGTAAAGTCTGAAGCTTGAAGTTACAATATTTAGGATTTTCTTTAGTGACGAGACTGTACATAAAACAAAAAAGGAAATAGCAGAGACAGAATAAAGGTAGAGACTTCAGTCATGCTTAGAAAAGGAATGCTTTTTGATTTTAGATCTAGCGATGTTGGGATGTGCCCATCTTTTGGAATAAACAAGTTTGTGTTTTACAGTAATCTTAAAATAAACACGTCAATTTAAAAACCTAGGTCGATATAGTCATGCATATTAATAAATCATTGGTTTTAATGTCTGACTCAGGCAACCCATTACATGCACTAGGTAGGAAGAAGTGATCTGTTCGTTTTGGTTAATTAACTATTAATTATTATTTTCGCAATCAGAAACAAAATCGTTGCTAAAATTTGCCATCTTGTATGTACCACATGTAAACCTTTAAGTGTAATGAAACTGTGATAGTATAATGGAAATTTTTCAGATTCAGTTATCTACATCATCTACACTAGAATGACACTTATGGTTCAAAATAAGAGTTTGCGAATGTAAAGCTTTGAACATTTCAATCAGCAAATCATACTTTCAAGTCAAATGGGGATGACGACCCACAGGCTAAGAACCACTGTAATGTTCTGTCTGAAATAAATAGTAAAATCTAATATTCAGCAACAAAAAACATGTACTGTCACTACCAGACTTCTACTATAGTATTATAAGATGAACCATTTTATAAGAAACTTAATGGCAATTGGTTAAAGTTGAAAAAGAGTAATTATTTTATTCATAACATTAAAGTTTGACAACAAAACTGTACTTCAATATTAAAAGGGATAGAATAATGCATATTGCTGCTATCTATCAATAAAAGGTGTATAATTTACAATTCACAATATGTTATGACATAAATCTATAAGAATATATATGAACCAGTTAGTCGTTTATTTACTGGCAATAAATTCTTTTTATACTGAATCACTAGAGCTTAGCTTGTTTATTTCTTAATTTTCTTAAGCCAAAGAGAAATTTAATAAATTGTGGTACGGTAGCGACAAATTGAGGTAAGAAATAATAAAAAAAAAAATTGCAAAGAAAATGCTTGACAATTTATTAAAATACACATTGCACCACGTATTTATATTTATAATGAAAGTTTTGTAAGCGTAGCGTTTAATTCTGAATATAGTCAACATCTTTTTTAAATTTAACTTAAACTTTATTTAAGTTTCTTAAAATGTGTAAATAAATATTGCAAAAGAAATAATCATCTTATGTCTCTATAATTATAAACCATATAGAAGGAAATCTTTGCATACCTATTCCCAATAGGTCAGGGGTCGGCAACCCGCGGCTCGCGAGCCGCATGCGGCTCTTTGGATGTGAAGTTGCGGCTCTTTAGCTCCATACGCAAATATTATTTATCTTATAGAAAAGAATTAAGAAATTGGAAAACTTCGAATTGTTAAATTTGCACTAGGCACCGAAAAATCTCTCAGCCACTTGTACTCTCTTTTCACCACACCCCTTCCCCATTACACGCGTTGTCACTGTTGTCAGCCCATCTGAAACTCTCGGTAGTTTCGGATGTTTCTAAGTAGGTTTTAATTCGCTTTCGACGCAAGACGAATTGGCATCTTCAAAACTCGCTTTGGCTGGGAATGGACGTATAGTTTGTTGTTTCAAGTAAATGAGTTAGAAGCGAATTATCTTCTTAAAGTTAGAAGCCATGTACAAGTAATGCTAATATGGCGGTACGACTAGAAATTGCATAAAAAGGCAAACCATTTATAAACGTCAAAGACTGCTCCTTTCGTGCATCTGAAGAACTGTTTCGTGATTTAAAAACAAACCAGAAATCTTGAGACAAAAAAACAAAACAACAACAAAGATTTGCCACTATCTTCTAAAACAGTACAAGATAGAATAGCTAACATGTTTTCAAATGTAACATATTTGCAGGTGAAAAATGCGGCTCTTTGGATCTGAAGAACTGTTTCGTGATTTCAAAACAAACCAGAAATCTTGAGACAAAAAAAAAACAACAACAATAAAGATTTGCTACTATCTTCTAAAACAGTACAAGATAGAATAGTTAACATATCTTCAAATGTAACATATTTGCAGGTGAAAGATATTCAACTTTCTTCCGTCTTATCACTTACTATAAATGAGCCTTGCGATATAAAGACATGGCACAAGTTGCCCATATGGTCAGTCTTTTAAACAAAACTTTGAAAACATTAAGCTCGTTTTAAATAAAATCGTTTCAATAGAACTGATGGGGCCACAAGCATGACAGGAACAAATAAAGGGGCAACAACCATTTTTCTGAGCAAAATAAACCATGAAATTGTTACATTTTACGGAACTATAAACCAAAGCAAGAAGCACTTTGTAGCATTAGGGTTAAAGTATAAATCATAAATCTGATAATCAAGATTGTTATCAGCATCATGTCAAAAGCATTCTACCATAGTCACTAGTCAGTTAAAATAATTATTAAAGGAAATAGAGACTGTTTCTTCCCAATAAAGTGCAATGGCTTTCCAAAGGTTTGAACCTTTTGCTTTGTGCTTGAATGAAATATGTACAGTTCATCGCCCTGAACAACAAATGGTTGCAAGAAAGTTACTTTATGAATCTACAACTGCAAAGAAAATAAAACCCAGTCTATATTTTGATAGAAGTATTCGTTTTGTTTTAAAGAAAAAATATTTTTGCAGAAGATATTCAGAGCGGCAAGGTACTTCATTTTCAATGTCTACAATATAATCGCGTTAAAATAAGTGCAACTTTTGACATGAATTACTTCAGCATAGGTGTAAAAAAAATATATATAAGATGAATTCTTGATAGGTTTGAGCAGTGCAAAGCCAACCATTCTAGGATTCCAAGTAAATCCTCTCAACACAAACAGTAACAAAATCCACATTGATGATTTTGGACTTGATACTTGATCTCTAGAAAAGAAATTGATCGATTTAAAAAGTTTTGTGGGGTGGAAAGTGTACGGAGTTAAAAATCAAGTTGTAAGAGTTTGGAGGTCCAGAAATGATGTACGTAACAAAAGTGAAGAGCTTTTAAAGGAATGCCGCGAGGTGATGTGTTGAATAGAAATCCAGATTGCTACAGTCTAGTGAAGAAGTTTGTAGTAGGAGTGCTGGCTTAGTGCTGCTTAGATCGACATATTCGTGCGAGAACGCGTTATCCTGCATAAATATAATTAAAAGTAAAGTAAGAAGCCAACTAACAAATCAAAATTTAGAGTTGTGTTCGAAACTAAAAACAAGCTATGAGCTAAATGTAGGCCTATCCAAACTTTCTAAAACCGTGCAAAGCCATTGCTCTTACACAATTAGGTTGTCCAATTGTTTGTTATTCAAGTATAAGTTAGTGTTGTGATTAAAGGTTTAACTGTTTTGTTGTTTCCTAAATTATTTTTTTTGGGGTGAAAAACACTACTTATATAGGAATAAAATTTTTTTTCATTAAAAAGTAAGTACTATTTATAGTTGGCAAGAAAAAAGATGTTGCGGCTCTTTAAAAATTTTAAATTTGTAAATTGTAATTTTTGGCTCTTTCGACTCAAAAGGTTGCCGACCCCTGCAATAGGTCGCATTTCAGTAACAACACTTACGTAACTCAAATGTAAAGACTCTTATAGTACAACCTTTTACAATCAAAGGTCTTGTGCCATAATGGCAATCAAAGAAAGAAAAATATTCATTATCTTCTCCACTCCCCAAACCTACCTCACGTGACCACACTTGGCAAGCCTCTTCTCCTTCTCTGTATCACAGCTCCATCTCTTGACAATTGAATGCTTGAATGGACTCACTCTGTCTGTATCATACCTCCATCTCTTGACAATTGAAAGCTTGAATGGACTCACTCTGTCTGGTCAAAAGTTTGTACACGTGACTTTTTCCGTGCCAGGATGGAGATGAATTGTGTACAATTATTTCTTGTAGCTAACAAAACAATAAATGTAGAGACACTTCATAACCATATTTTTGTACAATTATTTATTGAAGTTACAAAACAATCAATGAATGTAGAGGCATGTCAGGCCATATTTTTGTACAATTATTTATTGAAGTTACAAAACAATCAATAAATGTAGAGATATTTCAGGACCGTATTTTTGTACAATTATTTCTTGTACCTGACAAAACAATCAATAAATGTAGAGAAACTTCAGGGCCATATGTTTGTATTGGTACCTAAATACATAACACGATTATTAGTTTAAAAGTTTAACATAAAATAATGTCCGTCTGTCTGTCTGGTAAAACGTTTGTACACGTTACTTCTTCCACGCCAGGATCAAGATGAATTTTGTACAATTATTTCTTGTAGCTGATAAAACAATCAATAAATGTAGAGACACTTCAAGACCGTATTTTTGTATACATAACTCTCGAGTTTTACACGTTTGTACTAACGAATGTCAGCTGTGCAGGGGAGAGAAAGTTGTCTTGTTTACAACATTTATTTTACCCATAAACATAACGGAAACTATGGACATTTCAATTGATCTTTATACCTCCTCAAGCTCGCTATGTGGTTATGAAATGTAAACATATCATTATAAACCACATGAAAATAATATAATACCAATGATAGTACTTTATGTACCAGTATATATGGTAAGTCATGTTTTGCACTTGCAGGTTTTGTAAGGGTGCAGGTTGTACAATTTTTTATCTTATATTGTAATTTGTTCCGTGTAAATGTGTGAGCAGGTTTTAGACGTGAAAATACGGTAATACATCAAACAATAAACCATAATGTACAAATAGAAAAACAAAACCTAATACAATTCTATGAAAGACACAAAGAGACACATTTCTTATTCCGTATGTTGTGACAATTTTGTACAAGTGTTCTTTCTTCCAAGCCACTAGAGAATGAAATGGGTTGCATGAATCAGCCAAGAAAACTAAAGAATTAGAAGAGTTGATGTCAATCATTAACATGCATGACTAGATTGACACATGTGATATGCAGCCTAATGTAGGACGCAATTATTTTCTATTTAGAACTTGTGTCTGTAATGTTTAAGAAGTACAGTGTGAGATGCTTATCAGGATTGAAACATTATTTTTTGTTCGTTTTGCTCTCCAGAAAAGTCACTGTAAATTTGAAATAGAATTTGTTAAGGGAGGGAATAAAACTTATGAAAATGTTTTCATTCACTAGAACAAATGTTGACTTATAATAGTTTCAAATTTAACATCACAACATGTATTCTATTACAACATAAAATGTTTGGTTTATGGTGTTCATAAAGTTATATTTCTTTTCTTTTAAACATTTAATTGCCATGCACTTGAGTTACAATAAAGGATAAAATAAATCATTTTTTAATTTAAATTTCGCTAACCAACATACCTTACTTTATTCCAATGCCGAACTCCTTGGATGCCTTAAACATTTAAGGTTAATAACAAGTGAAACGTTCCTTTGCTACTTCCACTCAAACCGACATTTTGTAAAATAAGAATTAGGTAATTTTATTGTTTTCTGAACAGTTTCGTCAAAATGTGGAAAAATAATTACGGAGAAAAAGAATTAATGTAATATCTTGTCCCAACTTCGGAACCTCGCTTACCGACCTATTGGTTGCATCCAATTGTTTTTGAACTATAGTTAAATACATATAGATGAAACAAACTTGGCATCTGGTCGGAGCGAATTCTCTCAAAGCGAAGTATCTTTCTCATTGAGTAGCTGATGTTTACACAATAAAGACAGATACCCAATACACCTTTGGAACACCGGCATCGCATTTCTGTCCTATTCTACTTGTTTGTTAAAGATTGATTCTCAAAGACCTAATTAAACATGTTTGGGTTTAACAGCTAATAAGAAAAGTCTCGGTATTGATTCTCAAAGACTTACATATGTTTGGGTTTAACAGCTAATAAGTAAAGTCTTGGTATTGATTCTCGAAGACTTAATTAAACATGTTTGGGTTTAACAGCTATTAACTATTAACGCTTGGCTTGCAAACCTAATGGTAGCGGGATCCAATCTTAGTTAAAACTGGAAATTCGACTATCCCCCTTTGTCCACCTGACATTAGTTCTGGAAAATAAAGACAGTTGGTCATTGTATTGACCATATGATTCATTAAAACTGATTGTCTTCACATCATGTGCCCTCTAGTTCTGAAGAAGGAGCTTTGTATCAGTGAACAGTGACAGACGAATCTTCTGGCGTTGGACATTTCTGGAGCTTTTGTTAGATCAGACACTGTATAACGCATTCGCTCACCTTTGTCGATATTTTAAAAGAAAAACCTGATAGAAATATATAATATATATCTTGCACTTATTAAAATTGTAAAAAGAAACATATTTAATTCGACTAAAGAACGTGGCATTCCTATTGCGGATATATATTCATTAACTGTATTTAATAAACTTATTTTAGTGATTGTAGAAACCTGTATAACAGTTTCCTGATAGAATATATAAATCATCTACAATTTATATATCTTTACATATCAATTATATACATCAGAATTTTTTGAGAAATTTTGAAATGCCGATCTGAACGGCTGTCATATCATATTCGTATCATATAATATGAATAATGTTATAGACTTAAATCAGTTTAAGTTTAATGAACGTACTCACCTTTTGCAAAGAACAAAACAAAAACACATTCACATTGAACAAAAGCTTTAGGTCGCTCATACTGGAGTGTAACTGAAGATGTCATTGCTTATAATAAAATTGACCATTCTGACGTCAACTGAGAATGTCCTCGCTTATAATAAAATTGACCATTCTGACGTCAACTGAGAATGTCCTCGCTTATAATAAAATTGACCATTCTGACGTCAACTGAAGATGTCCTTGCTTAGAATAAATTTGTCCATTCTGACGTAAGAACGTCCTTGCTAGAATAGCATTTACCAAGTCATGTTTTAAATATTCCTTTAATGAAGTTTCAGAAATCGATATTGATAAAGACGTTAGGGACGGGGTGCGCACAAATTTTAAAAATGACCAGGAACGATCTTTTAAAAAAAACATAAAATAGGCAGCTCGATAAAATATCGACCCTAGGAAGGTACTGAGTTGTGTCCGGGAACTGGGATTTTCCAAGAAGATCTGATTTATGAAATTGTAAACATATAATATTTACATTAGATTTTTACCACATTATTACATTTTTACTACCTTTACTATTTTAACTGTGAATAGACCTTGATTTTAATGATTTAACTGTATATAATTTAATACTTGTTGTATAAGGTAGAATGACCCTTGAAGGATTTCATGGCCTAAATTGTGCCGATGTGCCTAAACCCAAATCCAACATCTTCCATTCGTTTTGCAATTGTCATGGCAGAAAGGCTGACAGCTTCAAATTATTTTTCTGGCCGATTTTATTCCCTTACTGCTAGCAAGCACTTTTTTTCACGTTTCATTTCTCTTCTTAAAGTGTGAGAAACTCTGTAGCCTCCAGTCAGCTCTTTTTTCTTCTTGGTAAATATTTTCACTAATTTCTCAACTCTAGACGTAGCTTAGCGATCTTTTCATAGCGGCACAAACCAACAATACCGGCATATGTTTGTAATGGTTTGTTTTAGAATGCCTTTTGATGATATGCTATTTAAAACAGACACTTTCAGTAAAAATAAAAAATAAATTATTGTATGTTCCACACACATAAAAAGATCTGTCCACTTTTCCATGAAGTTTCAACATCCAGTTTTCGTTTCTTTGACTCCTATTCCATTAACAAACAAATGTTGAATTGTACGGCACCAATAATGTTGAAATCAGAAGAACACGAACCAAAATGTTGCAGAGAAGATGGCGCTGTGTTAGACACATTAGATGTCAAGGACACGGCTAGCTCAAGACAGCCGCGGAATCGTTCAGAACTCTAAAACAACTCTCAATTCTTGTCGACTAAAAAAAAAAAAAACTTGGTATTTTTATAGAAAAAGAATATTACAAGACATTTCATTACACTGAAATCAATCAAAACAAGATTACAAAGAGAGTTTGTGTAATACACAAACTCAGAGGCGGCCCCGTCGGAGTCGGAACCCTGTCAGATCCGCCTATTTGCAAGATGTTTCGGATGTTCCTTCTAAGTGAAAATAATTAACTTCTCGCTGGACGACGGAGGATGGTGAGCAGGGTATAAACCTGCCTTATCTTGATGTTTGCGCACTAGACTGTAGTTCGGATTTATCGTTGGTCCCTGGCTTAATTCCAGCATGCTTAAATCTTGATGAAAAATGGAATATAGAATTTGGGACTTTCAGGGAGACCTTTAATCCATCAAACTCTAATGGCTACCTGGCAATAGTTGGGGAAAGCAAAGGCGATTGGTCGTTGTGCTGGCTACATGAAACACTGCTCGTTAACCGTTGGCCAAAGAAACAGATGACCTTAACATAATCTACCCAACAGATTACATTTTGTATTAGTTTAAACTATAAATCATTTACTATTAGACATAGAATAAATATTGCAATAAAACAATATTTGTTATGATCGAAATGTTAACTTGCACAGAAACTCTTTTTCCGGATACCTATTTTGCATAGGTTGCATTATTTCTAATTTTAAGTCTCTTTAATGTAAAACAGATGAAATGTTTCAGTTGAAATAACGCCTATGAATCTTTATTTTTTTTTTGAACATGAAAGAAAGATCATACAGATAGATTACAAAGATTAAAAAGAGTAATTGAACCCAAGATTTAGAAAAAATATAGCGAGAAATAATTTAAAGTTCATGCGTATGTTTCAGTCGTTAACATCTGTGTGTTGATGAATATTCGTCGATGAACTAAAATTATTTTATGCGATGTCACAGCTGAACTCTCGATAAATAAATTGAATTTAATTAATTTTTCCGGAAATTAAAAATTTGCATTTTTGAGAAGAAAACGTGAAATTCTCAGTCGGCAGTGCCAACATGATGTTTTCAGTTGTACTTCTCCAATAAGACTGAAATATCTCATAGTTTCAATGCTTTTTATTTGAGAATAAAACTACATGAGATGTTCATGTTGAAATGAGTACCTAAAATGTTATTATTTTTCAAAGAATTTGAAGATTTAAAAAAAAAAATAGTTGTCTCTGAATTTTAAATGTATGACGTCACAAAATCGCTTACCCTCCCTTCCATTGTCACAAATGTCACATTTTCTCAAACCCCCTCTCCCCCTAGAGCGTGACTTCATTTACGAACGACACATGTTCTGTAAAATTAAAACCTTAATTAAGTTACTTTTAAAAAATTAAATAAATATTGCTAAATATTACCATTTCTGTAGGACATAATCATATTTACCATCTTGCTTTCTAATATTTGCATGCCTATTCTTAATAGGTCGCTAATTAGTTTAATACACTAACTCTTAAATATATATCAATCTATATATATATATTCCTCTAAGTCTGAAGTCAAACAAAAACATGCAACAACAAGCAAGCAACAACAAGTAAATAGGTCATTTCTATTTTTAGCTCCATTAATATTTTTTTAACGTGAATTCACGCATTCGTTTTACTTATTTTATAATGCGAAAAATTAGAACCATATTTAAAACTCGAATTATTTATGTATTTTATAGTCAAAGAGAAGGTTTTCTAGAGCGCAAATACTATATAATTCTTTAAAAAAAAATCCATTGACTTGCAAAAGACCTTTAATACGAATATTTGTGAACAATTGTGGTGGAAAAAAAAATCATTAGCAAGGATAGAGAGACAAGTGGAGTTTTGTTCTTCGACTTTTAAAAAATTATATTTTATCTTTTCAGTCTGTAGTGTGCTATTGTGTTTGTAATTGAAGATTGTGTTCAACCATATGCCAATGACTTATTTCCCTTACAGCTTGATGGTTAACAGCGTTATAAATGACTATATTTTGTTAAAAATGTGTTTGATTTCTTTTAAAGCAATAGCTTAACAGACAAATAATTATAGGGATGTTAAATCGACAGGATGGCGCGGGGAATCTGTTGTAAGTAATAAAATGGCTTAATTTAATAATTTTTACACTTTAAATTAGAGCGGGTCCTATAAAATTGCGTGTCCTATGAAATGCGGGCCCCACTGCGGTCGCCGGCCCTGGTAAATAGCGGCGTATGCTATGCCGCCGGTCAACTAGTATTTTTTATTTGTGTAAGATAAGGCCCCTTGGTAGACGCACTTTCGTAGATCTGTAGTTACTTATTCCTAGCAAGCGTACATTTCTTAATCACATTCTTGCCAGACATGGAAAAACAACTTCAGTGTTTCTGACCAGTCTATGGTGTAACTATTTAAAGGGAGATGATCGTGTTTAAATGGTATGACTATATAATATAGATTGCAAAAAAGTGTCTGTACTATATTATTTATTTTAGTAGTTTCATGGCTTACATAACAAAATCAATGTTTAGCAATTCAACGTTCCTTTTTATACCAGAAATACATTCAAAACATTTTTGTTAAATGAATGTTAGATAGTATGTAACTATATTGTTATAACTTTTATTAATCAAATATACATTGCAGAGTTTTAAACGTTGTTCAAACTGGAATTAGATTTATTTTAAATCCAATCTTTGAAGGCATAATATTAGGTCGGTATTAGAATCACATAACACAAAAAATTCCTTTTCGTACATAAAACCTTGACACTATTCCGTTATTGTCTACCTACCCTATGTTTGACTCTTTAGTCTTTCCTTGCTCACCTTTCCTTCTGATAAAGAATGGTAATAGAAATACATTGACCTATACAGCGTTGCATACCACATGAAATAAATGAACACAAAAATGTTTTATGAATAATAAGAAGTGAAATTAACATCCACTTTCGTGTCCAGCTCTAAAAAAACTTTCAAGCAAACATAATTATTTGGTCTGTCATAATCACACAGGGTCGTGTCCTAAGCTAAGGGGATATAAGTATAGTATTACGCTTATTACTTTTTTTAATCCAATCATGATATATACACAATTTTTTTTAACATTGTTTTGAATAGCTTGTTAAACTCTTCCATTAATCTCACGGCCTATATATTTCCCTGTGCTTTAATTTAGAGCATAATTTGCAATATTTTCCCATGATCTTGGCATAGTCTATCGGCTATCCAATCCCATTTATCTCTTTTAATTGCCTGTTTAAGATTTGTTGATTTTTGGTGGACTGTTTACTAAAGAGATTAAATACATATATTTTGAGCACTTTGCTAGTATTATATGTTTTAACTATTAGTTGTTTACTATTTTGACCTAGCCTTTAGTGCTATTGGTAAGTTTCTTGTCTGTGTATATAAAAGTTTGAAACAAAGATCTCGTTCCTTATATATTACTTGCTCTTTGTAAAATGTATTTTAAAGATGTAAAAAAACAACACGGGGTCATTTGTATAACTATTGTTACCATTCCGTCTCTTAATCAGCACTAGTACAAACACTGCTCAACAAAACACATCTAACTCAAAAACTGGACAACCAAGAGTGCCAAAATTGTCTGGTAATTTAATGAGTAATTTAAATAAATGAATGTAGAAAATTAAATTTTATTAAATTGATGTTTTCAAGGTACAAGAAAAGATAACTAGGTTTTTATTATAAATGTTAGTATTTAATCAGTTATCTCTCTTAAAAAACAAAAATATCTGAGGGTTGTAACACATGTAGAAAGATAGATTTCAACGAAACATTTTTTTTTATTTTATTATTTTTGTTTTTGTTTTTATTGAAAATGTTTGAAAATGAAAAAAAAAATAAAGTCTACATAAATTTGTTTGTTTGCTGTCAATCTATCGACATTTTTATTATCAAAATTAATTGTAAGTTTTTGAGGTACATGAAAAGGCAACTGTTTTATTTGTAAAACTTAATATATATCAATTATATCCATTGTAAAAAAAAAAAAAAAAAAAAAACATGGTTGCTAGGTAAAGAGAATATAAAAGAATAAAATCAAACAACTCACTATAATTTGTTTTATTCATTTTTTTTTTCAATTGACAACTTTTTGTATTTGAAATGTTTGCAAACTTTTGAATTACATTTTAAATAAAAGAAAACAAAATACAAACTACATCAAATAATTTTATTCCACAAATCTGATAGTTCGATGCAATTACTAGATCTACACCTGGTAGATTTTGTTTGTATTTAAACAGGTTTCAACTAGTGTAAATGTAAGTGACAAACTATTACATCGACAAAAAGGTAAATAAAACATTGTAAATTTAAAGATAGCATACACAATTTATTTATATAACTAAAACAAATATTGATCTATGACAATAAGAAGATTTTTATTTTCTAATTCCAAAAAAAAATGTTTCTAGGTAAACAAACCTATACATATTTATCACAAGTATAAATGTATTTATCTCAAGACTAAATAGATGCTATCTTACTAGATTTTTCTAAATCTTTTGACAAAATTCACCACCATAGTTATAGAAAAAAAAGATATTTTGACATTGATGGTCCACTGCTTCAGTGGGTTAAAGATTTTCTGATAGGAAGAGAAGAAACTGTAATAATAAATGGCTCTAAATCAACACCAATAACAGTAAACTCAAGGAACAGTCTTAGGACCACTACTATTTAAATTTACAATAACGATTTACCAAATTGCATTAGTTCAGGAACAAAAGTCAGATTATTCGCAGACAATTGCATAATATATAGAACAATAAAAACAACACAAGATACAGAAATTTTACAAAAAGAATTAGATGAAATACAAAAATGGGAATCAAATTTGAGCATGTCTTTCCACCCAGAAAAATGTAAGTTTTTAAAGAGTAACAAAAAAACTAAAAAAAATTAATTCCACTTATTTTATTTATGGTAAACCAGTAACACAGGCTAAAAACGCAAAATACCTAGGTGTCATAATAAATGAAAAACAGTCATGGAATCCTTATATTGATGAAACAATAAAAAATCAAACAAAGCATAAGGGTTTATTAAAAGAAATTTCTATAAATCAAACAAGAACATAAAACTAAAATGTTATTTAACCTTGGTTAGGCCTATAATACAATATGCATCATCTGTTTGGGTCCCCTCAACTCAAGAAAACATTAAGAAACTAGAACAGACACAGAATAGAGCAGTAAGATTTATAACAAATCAATATTCACATTTGACTAGAGTAACACCTTTAGTAAAATCACTAAATTTAAAAAGCCTTCAGGATAGAAGACTCAAAAGTAAAGTAGCAATTATACATAAAACACTGAACCGTAATCTTCAAATTCAAAAACAAAATTTAATAAAATATTCAGAAAAACACAAGAAAAAGGCACATTTCTCGAACCATATGCTAGGACAAATTTGTACAAAAGCTCCTTCTACCCTAGCGCTATTATTGCATGGAATGGATTGCTTGAGCTAGCCAGAAAAAAACAATGACTTGGCAGAGTTGAAGTCATTGGTTAATATGCATGACTGAATGCATCACGCGTAGGACGTAATCATCTTCTTATTTGATGTAACGTCTGTTTTGTATAAGAAGATAAGATGTCGCATGAGGTTTGAGCATCGTAAAATATACCAAGTTGAAAAATTAAAATGTTTATTTTTTATCACTGGTCTTTATGTCTTTTCTTTTGAATAACAGATTACATTAAGCTGTTGAGTAGCTACATTCAAGTGAGAAATAATATGTTGAAAATTTTGTGTCATTAGCATGGTACAAATTAATAATCAATCAAAAGAAATATTTATATGTCTTTATCGTAAAGGTCAGTTTACAATTTATATAAAGCATCCGTCCTCCAATGTGAAATTGGTATACGTCAGTTAGTTGTTAAACTTGTCCTAAGTCCCTTCGGAGGAGGCGCTCATAGATAAATACATGATCAACTAGTAACTAACAATTTGTACCAAATAAAGGACATAAAAAAGGTTTGAACCCTGAACTTACGATAAGTATGAACGACAGTCCAGCGCACCAGCCGAACGACCAGGCAGTCATCCATAATGTGTTAATTAGAAGAAGAATAGAGGGACCTGGAAAGAAGTTTTCTCTGCGATAAACTACAAAATTGTTACCACATTAAACCAACGTAGATTCGAAGTTTTTGAAAACTTATATGTGTAATACATTAATTAATGCAGTGACTACTGTGCTCTTTATTATTGTATTTCAACTTCTCAATTAATTGTAGTTAGACTGTAGTTAGTTTACATAAAACATAAAAAGGAAATAGAAGAGACAGAATAAAGGTAGAAACTTCAGTATTGCTTAGAAAAGGAATGCTTTTTGATTTTCGATCTAGCGACGTCGGGATGTTCCTTTCTTTTGGAATAAAAAAGTTTGTGTTTAAAAAAAGGGTCGTTTTATAGTAATCTTAAAATAAGAACGTCACTTTAAAAACGTAGGTCGATATAGTCATGCATGTTAATAAATCATTGGTTTTTCTATCTGACTCTGTCTGTATCATACCTCTCTTGACAATTGAAAGCTTGAATGGACTCACTCTGTCTGTATCATAACTCCATCTCTTGACAATTGAAAGCTTGAATGGACTCACTCTGTATCATACCTCCATCTCTTGACAATTGAAAGCTTGAATAGACTCACTTTGTCTGTATCACACCTCCATCTCTTGACAATTGAAAGCTTGAATAGACTCACTTTGTCTGTATCACACCTCCATCTCTTGACAATTGAAAGCTTGAATGGACTCACTCTGTCTGTATCATACCTCCATCTCTTGACAATTAAAAGCTTGAATGGACTCACTCTGTCTGTATCACACCTCCATCTCTTGACAATTGAAAGCTTGAATGGACTCACTCTGTCTGTATCACACCTCCATCTCTTGACAATTGAAAGCTTGAATGGACTCACTCTGTCTGGTCAAAAGTTTGTACACGTTACTTCTTCCACGCCCGGATCAAGATGAATTTTTGTACAATTATTTCTTGTAGCTGATAAAACAATCAATAAATGTAGAGACACTTCAGGACCGTATTTTTGTACAATTATTTCTTGTAGCTGATAAAACAACCAGTAAATGTAGAGACACTTCAGGACCGTATTTTTGTACAATTA
>JADKLZ010078784.1:0-19379 GCA_021533235.1 Biomphalaria straminea
CCAGAGGTGGTCATCCAAGTCGACAATAAATATAAAAATACATTTAACGTCATCATGAAATATCACAAACAATAATTTTATTTTAAAATGAATTAGAATGTTTTTACTTACAAATGTTGTATACTATAATTCTGTTACTGGAAATAAATTCAATTTTCATTTCTTGATTGTGAACAGGCACTAGGAAAATCTGGATATATCTAGCCTTTAACTGCTGGTCCCATCTATTTAACACTGATATATTCTTGAAATGTAATTCCAAATCTGACATCATTTGATATTTCTGAGGGTCTTTGAAATTTGAAACTATTGGTACACTAAAATTGTTTATGGATATAGTCCTATCTAGATGACCAAATGTCCTGAAACAAATTGATAGCAACGAATCTCTTGATGCATTTATACTAAATTGTGTATTTCCCCCATTACAAATAGAGCTTGGTAAAGCTAACGTGTCTAGAATTAAATAAAAAGTGTAGTCTATGTTTACGTTATTACACGTTATATTTACGTCGTATCTTCCAAAGTTATATTCAGTCACATTTATAATATCCACAAATACAAAACTTTCATTTACACTTATATTCACATTGGTTAATAGTTCGCCAGAAGGGTTTGCTAATCCTTGTTGTATGAAACTATGTTGTTGAACACATGCTTTGCTCTTCTCTTTGGTACTGAGCCTTACACATAGAGACATGTTCATATTAAGCTGAGAGTAGTAATAAGTTTTTATTTCATGTCCATCACAGCTTGTTAATTCGTAGTCTTTTTCTGAAACAGAAATAGTTAAATATGAGACAAAAAAAGGAATTTATCTTTATCATTATATTCTATAATGTTTGAATCAAGAATAATTTCATACATAGATTTGAAATTATTACAAAATACTAGTATATATATATATATTGTTACGTCTCCAGTGGCGAACTGAAATGTGTATATGTGTGAGACCCACTGATACAGGCTTAGGCGACGAAGGCGGGTCACAGGTCAACGGCTGACGAAACGTTTGGTACCACGCCAAAGAAGACACTAGAACAAACAAATAATTGCGACAGAGATGATGGTTGTGCTGTCTGTGATTGTGATAGCAAACCAAACAAATGTGACCCACAAGAGAAGAAAGAAGACGATAGCTGTAACTATTTCAACGAGAAGCTGAATGAGACAGATGAAGAAACAAGAGAAGAGACCTATAGTTTGACCGAATCTTTTGTTGCAGATAAATTGATACGAGTACCTCAACAAGCCAGACAGATCAAGACAACGTTGGGTCTGAGTCCAAGCCTGTTGCTGTGGACCTTAAAGACTTCTGACTATCTGTCAGTGTCTTCGAGAGGAAGTCGAAGCATGATTACTGCACTCATGCGTTTGACAAGAACTGTGATGACAGGCCCGCCTTGCAGGAAGAGTGTGAGCGCCCAAAGACTTACCAACAAAGTCTTGACCAAACTGACGTTTGTCCGGATACCAGTATCAGCATGAGAAGCGCTGATGATGGTGCAGCGGATGGACTTGTGAACAAAGAACGTTGCCCATGTGCCCCACAGACATTTCTGTCAAACACGCTTGAGGATAATGACGTGTTTGACAACTTGCCTTCACGTGGACTTGCAGCTCATTCGCAAAGCATCCATCGAAGAAGAATGATGAAGCAGCTTGTTAGATCATCAGTCTTGATGACTACAGCTAACAAATGCACTGATTTCCTATGTGCTAAGTTGCTGCCATCAGCATTGATCGACAAGAAAGCAAATCAACGACAACGATACCAACGCACACGTTCTCTCAACCAAAGGAAGACCAACTGGTGCAGGAGAAAGAGACATTCACTGGGTGGAACGCAGTTGGCTTCATTAAGATGGCAGTATAAGCCCACTGCCCCTCCCACAGATAGACCCCCACCTGCAACGATGAACCTTCACAGCCCATGTTGTGAGTTAGATTTTGTCAGGGACGACAAATCTAAGAAGGGGGCAATGTTACATCTCCAGTGGCGAACTGAAATGTGTATATGTGTGAGACCCACTGATACAGGCTTAGGCGACGAAGGCGGGTCACAGGTCAACGGCTGGCCCTGGTGTGACCTGTACCTGTGCTCATGTGCTCTAGAGCTTGGACTGACTAGAGCAGTGTGTAGACAATTAGAGTTAGAGTCCAGCAGATAAATAGAGCAAGTGTGCATTTAGGACTGGTGTTATGAACAGGCATTGAAAATGTAGCTGATACGATCTGGAGAGACTTGTGTTGGTTAGACAGTTCCATTGTATTTAAGCATTTGTAGTTAGTGGAGCCATTTGTGTTGATTTGTTATTAAACCGCCACTGTGTTTTTGAAGCTATTGTTGTTAAGTTCTTGAATTAGATGTGTTGTGTTTATGTTAAGCAGTGTTTGCAGAAGGCCTGATAAGTGAAGGTCGTTACAATATATATATATATATATATAGTATTAAATACCGACTAACCCCCTTGAAATTTGCCCAGGGTATAAACTACATATTTTGATCACTTACTCCCGGCGAGTAATCTTTTATCCAGTAAATTATAGTATCACCTCTTTCCCCCTTTAGATATGTTTTGGGCACATGGTTTGATTTGCACTATCGTCTAGATCAGGGGTGGGCAACCTTTTTTTAACCGAGGGCCGCATTAATGAAATTTGGGGACTAGGCGGGCCGCATACACACACACACACATATATATATATATATATATATATGAAAAGATTTAGGATGCTCATACATGTTATGTGCAAACAACAAATTACAATGTTTCCGATGATAAACATGAAGTGTGTCTTTAACTCTTCATTAGTAATTTTAGGAAAGGGGCACCGTTAATGTCCATCAAGAAACCTAACAATTTCTTCCTTTAGATTCCATATTGATCTTATGATTAGCCAGTGAATACAACTGCGTTACCATACATCAGAATGTTTTATTTCCAAATCTTCACATACTTTTCGGAACTGCCAGTCGGGACCAGCCTTGGATAATTGGAGGTCATAGACGAAGTCAATTTGGTGGCGCCGAATAAAATAAGAATATACCAAATAAAAAAAAAAAAATTTTGCAATTTATTAAATACCTGGTGTACTTCGAACGATAACATTGAGTACAAATTTCACTATTCCTAATCTGTAAATTTAAGCTGTGGTTCCTGTAGCCCTTTAACAACTATGGACCTTAGCAGCTGCATAATTTCACTACGCCCAGGGACGGTCCTTAAGCATAGTAGTAATTTAGAAGTAGAAAAATTACCAAAATGTTTTAATTTTAATGTAGCCTTGTATTTATATAGTATTGCTGTTAAATATAATCTTCGTTTTTTTTTAAATAAAACTCTTTAGAAAGACGTTTAGAGACAATGTTTCTTTAGCCTCTTCATTAAGAGTGATAAGAAGCAAAAGTTTCAATAATTTCTGAAGATATTTATAATGATTTATTTAGGCTTTCGCGGGCCGCATAAAACACTTCGGCGGGCCGCATGTGGCCCGCGGGCCGTAAGTTGCCCAACACTGGTCTAGATAGTCATGGTCCACCGTCATTGTCCCGGAAGCTAGGCCAGGATGTATCAATCTTTAATTGTAAAGATACATTCAAAACACGTAAAACAGTTAGAGGCCCTATTGTGTCAATAAATCCTTCAAGGACTATGTATTCTACTACCCTCTAAACTTAAAAAAGATATTTGCTAATAACTTATTAGAAATATTTTAATAATTAAAAATGTATCTTTTACCTTTTAAAAATGAAACTTCTACAGTATAGTTTAAAATGTGATTGTGAGTGGTTTTCAACAGAATAGAGCTGATTTTTTCCTGCGTTAAATTTCTAAAATATATTTGCATGAAGTACTTTGTACTGATATAAAATTGTTCAACACTGACATATAAATTCTTTTGTTCTTCAGAATCATTTATTTTATAGAGTTCATTGTCGATTCCACAGTAGTCTAGAGTCTGCAAGTCTGTTGTATAGCAGATGTGGATTGTAACACTTCCATAATTTTGTGTTTTAATTGTGGTGAAGTTCTTCTCTTTTTCACATAGGCTTAAAGAATCTTTCAAACAAATGAAGAAGTTTTATTTGTTGATGTAACAAAACAAAATAAAAATATTTGAAAAAAAAAATTTTCTTAGCAAGAAAGTTAAAAAAAAAACATATTTTTTTTTTTTAAAGAAAATACTATTTTAGTACAAGGAGGCAACAGAACATATACTTTACTAGGTGAAAAAAAAAGACCAGTTTACCTTTCAATTTTAATTGAAATCTGTATATAAGTACGTATTTCAGAACAGTTGATAACATCACTTTATATTCCAAAGGCGCCAGATCCGTAATGTTTACAATTGTTATTTCTAAGTAATACTTGTCAGTTGAGTTTTGTTTCAGTAAAACTCTTCGACCCTTTTGAACAGACATATTTTTCCAATCAACAGGGCTCTGATTGATTGAAGCATTTTGTAAGTTTTTATACGAGTCTTCAATACAGATCTCAATGCTAACATTCTGACCAACACTGGCCATCACTTCTGTGTTATTACTAGAGGCGTTACACAATTTAATAGCGTCTGAAATATAACATTGTATGTACAATTTATAATCTGTTGTATAATCAAGTATGTACATTTAAAATAAAACAAATATTATTCTATTCGACAGTATTTCAAAACTAGATACAATAAAGTTAACTAAAATCATGAATTTCCAACATAAAATCTGCACATTTTATGTGGTGAATAGGAAAGTATAATAAAATCCTAAAATCTGCTTGTTAAGACATCATTTTCCATGTTTTAACTGCTATATGGAAAAAAAAAAGAACTTTTCTGAATTTAACTGACAATATCGTATACGTTTTAAAATAATTTTACTTTTAATAAACTCTTACTGTGAGAGGATAATGTAAGAGTCCTGTTCAGCTTCTCAACTTTATGTATCCTCTTATTCACTGCTGTAATTTCCATGTGGTGGTCGCCAGCAAAACTGACACTAATATTGACAATGCTTAAGTGTAAGAGAAGATAACTCTCATTAACTATATCTTTTCGCCATTCAGAAGACAATTTTGGTATATATACTGCCAAAATATCGATATTATCATTGTAAAATAAACAGAAACTAAGATTAACAGTTCCATTGGTTGTAACAGTATAAATGGTTCTGTTTTTTTCATCACAAAATTTTACAGGACCTGATGATACAAAAAAAAGCATTCTATTATACGATTAAAAGGAAAATCTTATGAGTTTTTATTTACAAATAATGAATTTATAATATACCAACAATTTAATTTAGACCAATGTAATATATCTTAAAATCCAAAACTGTCAAATATCAACAGAAAAAGTGTTTTCATTTCTAGGTCAATCTACAGATACGATTGTAGCTCTAGAACGAAAAATGTAGTGTTTTTGTTTTCTTACAAGAGCAGACTATTGTAAAATAAACAACAGAAAGCCAATTAAATATTAAATGTAATTGTTTTAAAACGAAGACTATATTTTTTTGCTGTAGCTCTCTCACACTGGGAGATATATATCATGACCTACATCTAGTCTTGGCATTTTACGTTGTTTTCGGTTAAAGTCTTATAATCTTTTTTATTTGAATTCCATCTGGATATTATCAAACATGTATCCATCGACCTAAGGAACGACCTAAGGAAATTGTATGCCAAGCTCCCTCAAAGATTAGTCAAAAGAGTTTGATTTCTAAAAAGTACATACTTACATAGAGCTATATATACACACTCGTGTGTATTACACTAAGCCTTGTGCTGCTTATTATATATTTATGTGTGTATAGAAGTTGTTCTTAAATAAACTGAAATAGATATGATTAATAAATGTGTAACCTACATCCTGTCTTCCTGCTTATCAGCTGTATCTCATGAATGACATTTTGAAAATCAGTTACAGTACAGGAGTAGATACCCGTGTTATCACATTCTCTGATGATGTTATGGAGGTGTCCTTTAACACTCTTTCGTATTTTCATTTTGTTTCTATTATCTAACGTATTTAACACTTGTCCAGTTAGTTCATTTCTTATCTCCATTGTCTTTGGGAACCAATTCACTTCACACTGTAGTTCTTCTGAGTTTGTAAAGTTAAGCTTAAAAATATTTTGCTCTGTAAATGATAATTAAAAATAAACATGGTCGTTTTAATAACATAACAAATTACGATATTTCTACATATTCATAAAAAAAGCATCGTCGAAAATAATATTTTTGTTTACATGTTGTCAACCTTGTTTTCATTGCTTTTAAAATATATAGTAATCATACATTGTGTTTTATGATTTCGTAATTACACGAATAAATACAGACACTTTTAATTGGCGCCTCTTAAAGTGCATATTATTGATTTAAAAAGAAAAAAAAAATACATTTTCTTTTGTACACGTTTCTAATCATACATTTTAAACATATATTGGAACAAACTAGAATGGGAAACAATTGTGTATCTTGTTTAGTTGAAGACTTTAACATGACGGAAAAAAAGGGAAAAAAGATGATACTGTGACAAGTAGGTCAAAGATGGTGGCCGTTTAGGTGTCTAGGGGGTTTATAGATTTTGAGGACCTTAACTTGCACATAGAGCTACAGGCACAGCGTTATGAATTCTGTGGCATTTTACGTCTCTAGAGACGATCTTTTCCCCTTGCAAGCTCTTGTGTGACTAAAGAGGCCGATCCTTGATACACAGCTGCGATCGCAGGTTGGGCATATGTAGTCACCAGGCGCCGTTGCACTTTCACCCTTCTTTCTGCTTCTGTTGTGTATGGCATCTGCAATCAAAGACCCCTTCTTTATGCTCTCTCTCCAAGTGGATCTATCTTTTGCCACCTCTTCCCAGTTGCTGGTGTCGATCTTAAAGAGCTTCATGTCCCGTTTGCATACATCTGTATAACGTAAGAGTGGACGACCAGCGGCTCTTCTGCCTTCTATTAGCGTTATGAATGCAGGCAACAAATACTAGTAAATTAAATATATGTACAGTTTATTTACATAGAGAATAATAAGTAAAGGTAAAATGCTGTACAGGGTTAGGTTGGGACCTAACAATTTACATAAACTGAAACTATCATCATGAGATATGAGTACCAAGTGGTCTGAGTGTCATTAGGCTGGTTGCTTAGCTTTAAGTCCTATGCTGCTCTGATGAGACTGGTATGGCTGATGCTGAAACGTCTGTGGGTGGGCTGGCGTGATCGATCCTAGCACACGGGAGAGTCCAACTATACGTAGCTGCAGGGACGGGTCTTCTGGCAAGCGGTTATTGGTCGGACACTTTGTGGGTAGTAAGTAAGGCTGGTATCTTCAGATCTGGTGTCAGCAGACTGGTAACAGCGTTACGAAAATAGGTCTTCCAGTAGGAGTAGCCTGCAATAAAAGCTGCAATGAGATGCGTAGATCGATTTAGCCATAATGATGACACTAGAAGGTAGACGCCTTTTCATGAAGGACATCTTCAGAATGTTTAAATAGAAACTATAATCCAGTTTCACGATAGTAAGGGGAGTTAATCAATTAAATATTACATTTCATCAGGGGAGACAATAATAATGATAATAGTCCCAGAAGGGTGATAACACATAGTTATATAATATTTGATGTGAAGAAAGTATAACTTAGTTTCACAAATATTAAAGGGAGCTATTACATAGATATTGAATCTCATCAGGGAAGATGACAATTAGTGTTTAAATGTAAGACGCACCTTGTCGTGGTGAGATCATTACGAGTCGCTTAGATAGCGAGATGAGAAGGAAAAGGGGGTGGAGTTGGCTGATGGTCAGTGACCAGGTGGCCATTGTTTATATCTGGCCGTATGGCCTGAACAATAGAGTACATGTGGATGGAGACATGAGAAGGGGAGATAAACCATGTCTATTCTGAGCGCAGCGTCAGTGCGCCATTTAAAATCAAGGCGATCAACCGAGATAAGATAATGATAGGATAAGATAAATAAGATAATGTATACATGGTTTTACCTAAGAAATATAGTCTGGCCAACTGGCCGATAAATTATAGTACATGAATAATTACTGCTCTTTTTGTCACGGAATGAGCGTAAATATATACTTGGTAATATGACATGTTACAGAAATACTATGATAGTTCCCTGTCAAAGAAGTTATCAATAATAGTTATAGGGCTCGTGCTGAGCGATGATTTAGCAGTGATAAATCATAATAGCTAAAGCTAAATACATGTGGCAAGAATTGTTAATAAATTATAGTCCAGATAAAGTGGATGACTTTGACTATTTAGTCGTACAAGTCATGATAATAAAATATAATATATAAAGTGAACTACTTACATACTTCAAGATAAGAATTACACAAATATGTACACAAATATAATGCACTAAATAAATGTACAAATATATAAATACACATAGTAAGTAAGAGGCTATTAAACATAAACCACGTAAAGTTTACCACCAAGTCCAAGTAAGGAAAAGAAATGAAATGAATATATTATATAGTAAGCTAAAGCACAGACAAGCGTGTTCACTCCAAACAGCTCTCGGAAAGAATGAGGCGATCTGATAAATCTTGTCCGTATACAGATAGATGAGAGGAGGGGCAAGAGGGGAAAAATATACTCTCAAATGTGACAGACTGACTGACTTGCTTAGACAAAGAGATCCCTGTTTGATCTGGCCGCATGTTTCCGGCGTAGACACAGGGATAGGTACTTGAAAGAGCAAAGGTGGTCAACCTCGGGAGGGGCACGACCTGTGGTGGCGCGAGTCATCTCTTTGAACAAAGATAGAGCCGAAGATATCGCAACCAAAGAATAATTCACACAGGATGGGCTCAACGTGGAGATATGATAGTCGGGCTAAACATAGTTGAATGTTTGAACTATCCCCGGTCAAGGGCAGATTAGCGACAAGTGGCCTTTGTTGATAGCTTGACTAGACAAGTGTTAGCTTAAGAAAGCTCAAGATGACGTCAAGGTCTGGCGAGAGGTATGGGGGGAAGGAGGTGGTATTAGGGCCTTTTGTTGTAGGAGTGCCAAATTTACGCGAATAAAATGGAACACTAAAATAAATTAATTAAATGCCTTTTACTGAGTTATACCATAAGTGGGCGAAATTTATTTTTGTCACAGATACTTTACTTAAAACAGACATGATATTACATATCTAGCTGCTCTATGTGTTCCTAGAATGGATGTCGCAATGCAACATTGTTCTCCTTCTTTATTTGATTTGATCTGACCTACATTTTTGAAATATAATGAATAATGTGTTCTAGACGCCAAAAGAAAGCATTTCATCAACTAAGAATGCAGGAAAATGCTTTATTAACTGTTCTTCCAACATCTTTTCCATTAATGTATTTTTATAGTCTTATTATAAGGAAAATTTCATTGCAGTCAGCAAAATAATAAATGGTATAATTTCAGCATACAAAAAAAAGGTACCACAGACCCACTTGTTAGCTTGGATGGAGAGATAATTGCTGTCATTGCACTGCATTGTCTAGAATGTACAATTTTCTTAGTACCAAAGGCTAAAAGACTTAAAGATTATATAAAAAAACGCTACTTGTTACAACACACACACTGACACCTTAATGTTAGATCAAGGGGAGTCACAGGTAAAGGTTTGAGAAACAATGGGCCAGAGCTTTAACCTATTTCATTATATTATTTGCAGAGATGCATACATTTAAATTTTACAATAATATAGAAAAATATGTAAAAAAAAAAATAAAAAGCGTATCTTAGGTGTAATTGCATCAGATATTTTAGATTGTCTTGCAATTAATTTGTAATAGATGTAGACTATCATTAATAAATATGTGTGATTATAAATATGTTGCAGATTTGTTTTGTTTAGGATAATTTGACACTTCTAGCTTTCTTAATACGCCATGAGTGTAGCACTTGTTTGGTCCACTCTGTCTGGTTGGGAAAGGGGTGGGAGGAGGATGAATAGGGTTATGGGTGAATGTTACCGTTTTAGCTAATTAAACGTATTTCATTAAAAAAGAAATATTATACTACTTGCATTCTACTTCGAGGGCTTAAGCCACCTCAAAACAATAATTAACCACTGTAGTAGCGAAAATATCATGACAATAGAAGATTTCATAGATATCTATTAGTAGTTTTAATTTTTTAAAGGCATTTAGGAGAATATTTCTTTTTTTTTTTTATCTGAAGGAATAATTGTCAAATGTAAGCCTAACACAGACTATTATTCCATTTTCTTGGGCTACACATATTTTTTTTTTAATTTACCTGAAGGAATAATGTTCAGGATTAGGTCCAACCCAGAGTGTTCTGAAGTCAATAATCTTATGTTTATCTTTCCATAATGATACACTGTAATGTTTTGAATGTAGATTCTTAACGAGAAGACATCAGGAGTGCTGACATTGGTGTTCTTCCATGTAAATCTCATCTTATTTGATCCCTCTTGATCTCTTGATAACCAAAAGTTGTTGACTTTTAAAACAGGAAATTGTGGACTGGAAATGTTTGCGACTACACAAACTGAGAAGTTGATCGATGTACCGAGTGTGGCAACAATTGTTTTATTAGCATCATTAGAGTCACACAGTTCTGGCTGGGCTGCACAGCTTCTCTATATATATATATATATATATATATATATATATTTATATATATATATATATATATATAACAATAATAAGTTACAAACAAGCAGAATATCAGAAAAACAATAAGCACAACTTAAAAACATTTTAAATATAAACAAGTAAGAAAAAAGTGTTAGTTCCTTAACTACAATTAAGACTATCAACTACTACAAATCCAAATTTAATTATCACATTATCATTTTTTAACACATCGTAACGGTATTAATTGCAAGCATTTTTATTTCCAAACATATTCATAATATCTCGAATATCTAGAAAAAAAACTTAAGAGCCATTTTCGATATTTTATTTTGTGTGATATTGTTTTGTTAACCGATTAAGAATTTGATTGCTTATAATTGGAATTTAAAAAATAATTTGAAAACAAAAACTTAATGTATGTTAAGAGAAAATTATATAGTATTTTGAATCAATCTTTTTATTGATTTTAAAGGACTAATAATTCTAACCAAGTACATGCAATACGTTTAGGTTTCTTGTTCAAATAAGGATAAACTGTAGTTTCATCCGTGGACCATAACTTTCGAAATAGATCTGAGCTCATCATTGTTGTCACGGGTTACCCCCACAAATTTAGTACATTTACATAAAATATTCTTTAGACTATGGCTGCGACTGTATGTGATTATTTTCTTGGGTCTCCCAACGCATATTAGTACAATTTTCATATATATATCATCATCATCAAACTCCATTTGAGTGAGGGCTATAGAGGCTAAAATCCTCTCTTGCAAAAGCCCTGGGCAGAAACCCTGCTGTCTTGCGTAGTGGGTAGGCGTCACCATACAGGTCGAGAAGTTTTGGTTACCCAGACCTGTCGAGACGGAGATCATCAAGTCTGGGGCAGTCAAACAGAATATGAGGTACGGTTTCCTCTTCTTCCCCGCAGCGGGGGCACCGTGAATCAAAATTTGGCCATAAACGTGAAAAGTATGAGCCAACAGGACAGTGACCTGTCCTGCACTGTGCTATAACAGCTTGCTCAGGCCTGGACAGCCTCCACCACGGGGAAGTGCGGACAGGGCGCCTCATGCGCTCCCAGACTCCACGGGCTTTTTGGGACTTGTCCCAGCACTCAAACCACTTTTCCATTTCAGTTTTTTGAATTCATATACATCAAAAGTCATTATTTACTTGCAGCTTGATCCAAAATGAGAATTAATATAAATAATAATAATATAATTACAGACAGAGTGACTTTATAGAGGCTTGGTAAAAAGTAGAGGTTTTAATGTATTTTATTTGTCATTATTTCAACGTGATACATTTATAGTGTACTGAATTTTGGAATTCTATTGGTACCTTGGGAACAGAGCTATTTTGTTTCTAGGACTAAAACTGATAGTATAAAGAAATACCTTACCAAATCAAATCAAAAGTCTAAGTTGGAGAAATAAAGACATACAGGTTAAGAGATTTAAAAATTGGGGTTTTAGAGAGCAAAACAAAGAGTTAGAGAAGGAAATAGATAGCTGGCCGTAAACTTGTAACAGATATACCGATTCACGGGCTAAAAAGTGTGCTACATTGATTATTTAAAAGTACACGTTTATTATAATAAAAAAGATTTTCCAGCCATAATAAATAATTTAAAGCCTGGGGTAGCTGGTGTATGCTGCTAGCACAATATACAACAAACAATCCCTTAATATTGTCATCTAAAATTAAAAAAAAAACTATGAAAGCATGTTCATCTTACCAATAACAAGATGCCAATATATGCTGACAAAATATATGTAAACACATTTCCATAAAAGTAATCTTCCATCATGAAAATTATCCGCGAATTTCAAACACATTTTTTTGTTTCACTTTAAACTACACCTTTATCATTAGCTGACAAGTGCATTAGTCACCTAGTTCTGATACACATTCCTTTCTACATTGTATCATTTTAAGACACTAAATTATTTTTATCTTCACAGTAGCAATAGTACGGCTCTCCTCACTACACATTATAGACAATATAGCTCATTAACATACATGCACTTAAGCGTATCCTGATAATTGAATTCACACGAAATATCAAAACTATAAAAAAAAATCTGTAGGTTTGAAATTAACAGCATAGGCCTGCTGCATTTCAAGACAAGCGGACACATAATTTCATTTGATATTTACAATCCATATAATTTTTAATATGTATTTTTTGAAACATTTACTTGGAACGTATACTTGTTCAACTTAAGTTAACAAATGGCACATAAACTTGATGATCACTCTTACATGAACAATTTTACATCGAAAAAGTAAAATACCAAAGGAATTAAAACAACCAAAAATCAGAACATTATATCTTAAAATAAACTAGATGAAGCTCTAAACACTACATTCTTTTTAGTATGCGTCTGTTTCTACAGTACACTGTTTTCAAGTAATCCAAGTGAAGGAGGGAATATGCCAGGCTAACACTCGCTATTCACTATAGAAAGTCTGACTACTATATGGACTATGATTGTGATTAGAACGGAAATCCAAGAGCAGTGGTTAGTTCAACAGTTCACATTTATTTATTTATCCTGCGAGCGTGTCACCGAATTATCTCTACTAAAACTGGAGTTGTAATACAGGTTCATGGCCAAGTCAATTGTGGACTAAAGTTTGTTACAAGTTATGTGTGGGAAGTAACGGAAACTAAAAACAGTCAAAGTGTGACTCAATCTGGGCACACCTACTTAGGGATTTTGTCTTATAGAAGTGTGCATATTTTATTCATCGGTCATAAATGTCGACCGCTCGCGGACTCGTATGAGCATCGTGCAAACGAATTGCGGACCCAGTGTGAACATCTTATGGACTCATTGTGAATAACTTGTGGACCCAGAGTGAACATCTTGTGGACCCAGTGTGAACTTCTCTGTCTGGTAACAATATGGAAAACGCTTTTCCTTCCACTTCCCAAACTTTTCCCAATAATTTTATTGTTTCTAATGATTCTAACTAAAAAAAAAGAATTAATAACAAAATCAAGTAATTATTTAAATAAGAAGAGGTAACTAATTAATTATGTTTATCAATTGTATAACATAAATTTACAATATTTAGAGGTTTTATTTTGATTGTAGATTTCTTATAATTATATGATAAAAGTAAAGTTCCCTTCCTGATTTTGTGTTCTATAGGGAAGATGATGTACTAAGATAATATTTTGATGTTATTGTTTTATATGTTGTTATTTTAATTGTTAATTTTAAAGTATTTCTTATATCGTGTTCGAATTCGGTTTCCCAATCCCACAATCAGTTCATATTTGTTTCTTATAGAAATAATCAGTACTTATTACTTTGTTGTTCGTAGCTATGTTAAGCTGCAATAAATATTAATGATCAAGTTTCTTGACATATGTAGGATGTTAATAACATTAGATTATAATTACAATTAATGCAGAGTACTATTAACGCACGTTAAAATTGGCATTTACAATTCAAGGATCAGATCATTCTATTCAAGATCTTGACATTTTTGGCGTTAGTTTGTGTAAGAAGATCGAGTGAAACAAGGCGTTACTTGACCCTATTATGTCGCGCCTAAAGCATTCGCTGCATCCGTCTCTATACTTTACTCCACCATTACTAGAAAATGTCAAAGTAACATAGCTTTTGAAGCATTAACTAGGTCATCCATGACCCTTGAAAAATAGTATTTAAGATTTCCGGAAAATGGTAGTTAAGAACAGGAAGGGAATTACATGAATACAAATTTTACAGAACTTTGAACTATGCTTTTTTTTTTTTTTAATTATAAAATACAGAATAGTTTCAGTATTGAAACCTACTTTACTTGAGGTAAATGATGGATGTTAAATTTCTATATACTTTGTAAATGATATTTTACTAAAATTAATAAGGAGAAAGACATACGTCCAGCACAACGGCTAACCCTATTTTATTTTTTTCTAGATCTTTTCCTGTTTCTTCAATATGCTGCTGGGCAGGCCTGGATTAACCATTAGGCAAACAAGGCACGTGCCTAGGGCACCAAGCGTTTGGGGGGCACCACAAGTCCGCAAGAAAAATGTGTATATTGTCCCGGTAGCCGCGCGTAATCGACATGACATTAGCAAACGCAAATGTAATATTGAATCGCACATTATTTAACCTTGCAGAAAAGAATTCTAGAGGAAAATTAGTTTGCTATATACATATCCTGTGCTTCCCATTCACTAAATCTGGTAGGCAGAAGACTCAAAGGCGTAGCATCCATGGCGCGAATGGGTTCAATGAACCAGGCACCACGATCATTTAGGGGCCCACATCCGATGGTTAAAAAAAACATTACATTTAATAACTGGACTTATATGGGGGCCAGGGCCGGCCAGGGGCAAATATCTCAAATAAATGAAGACCTTTTCAACAGCAAATATGCACTGCATGGCGCTTAAGGGTTTTATATCCCCTGATCTCATGACTAATGACCAATTGTGGCCTGCCCTTCACTGCAATTTTGTAAAAAAAATGGTTTAAAAAAAAAGTTTCCTTAAAATATCCTAAATGTCAAATCTAACTTTATATTGACTTCAAAACATTTACTCGTATTTTCACCTAGAGTCAATTTAAGAAATTGCTATCATCGGGTAGATTTTAATATGTGGACTGTGCGTTGGTGGTGACGTTTGGGTCCTATACTCCCATTATTTCTTTTGTTATTTCTTCATGTTAATTAATTGATATTACTAATTAGGCCTATTACCTTTTTTTCTACTTTTTTTAAAATCAAGTGTTATTTTTTTCATTTTTATATTACTAGAAATCTCGATTTAGACTTAAAATTAGATATAGATATTAATCAAATAAAAGAAACATCATATTCTGTTTGATACTTTGGGAATCGTTAAAGATTTTGACCTTTTAGCGACTTACCGTTAATGAATTGAGGAGAAGGTTTATAACAAACCAAAATAGAATGAGCGATAATTACATTGATCATGGACTAGTGTCTTTCCCTTGAATGACTACTTTGTCGTCTGGTTTGTGCACTGGAAAGTCGTAAGGATGGCCTCGATGGTCTTGGGTTTATACCCTGAGACAGCATCAATTTTGTTTGTTTTCCAACCGTATGGTATAAAAAAATTGATAGGCCTACTAATGACTTAACTTTATCAACAAGCTTGCCAAATATACAGACAACATATGAGACTGAGAACAGTGAATGATGTAAACAATGAGCACACTGATCTATACTTTTTTCTCAGCTTAAACCAATAGATGGAAGATTCTGAAAGAATGCTTTTTGAATGAAACGCCTGTAAAGCCCCTTTCCGATACCATATGGGAGGCACATGCTGTTGTAACTAAAGCTATTGTAAAGTCTCATCCTCAGATTATAGAAGCGTTAGAATGTTTACAAGAAGACCAGTCACAGAAGGGGGACACCAGAAGAGAAGCAGAAAACATTGCAAAGAAGATGCAAGAATTAGAATTTGCTTTCATGCTTGTCTTTTGGAAAGAAGTGTTACAACATTTTCATAGGGTCAGTCAAGCTCTACAAAATGAGCATGTGAATTTGAAAACGTGTGCTGATTTGTATTCCTCACTAGCAGATCGCTTGCATGAATCTAGGAATGAATTTGAAAGATTTGAAGAATCTGCAAAAGAACTAACACCAGGTGTGGAATATAAGGCAACTTTGACCCGTAATCGTAAACGAGAGACATTGGCCATTGATGGTAATGCCCCTGAGGTCTCACTGAATGCCAGAGACAACTTTCGTATATGTACTTTCTACGCGATTGTTGAAAAACTTGAGACAGAGATGAGTAGACGAGCGCAGGTATATAATGATATAGTAGTTCAATTTTCTTGTTTGGTCGATGTACCACAAACATTGCAGTGTTGTGAACCACTAATTAATGTTTATCCCGAAGATCTGAAAAATAATTTATTCACTGAACTACAACAGTTCCACTCATATATTCGCCACAAGTTTCGTGAATCAAAATCTGAGAACAACACGTTCAGTCATGCCGAACTCTACAAAGTAATAGTTAGAGACAACATCGAGTGTGCTTTTCCAAATGTAGAAATCGACTTGCGCATATTTGTAACATTAATGTTCACGAACTGTTCAACTGGGCGCTATTTTTCTCAGTTGAAACGTACAAAAAATCCAAGTAGATCAACAATGAAACAAGAAAGGCTTGATTCCTTGTCTCTGATGATTGAGGCGGACTTCTTGCGCAAAATTAACTTTGATGATGTACTCAAAAACTTTGCCATACGTAAATCTAGAAAAAAGAACTTTAGAATGTAAATGTGTGCTCTCTCTGACTTTCTTAGTTATTATCGCCACGTTGAAAAAAATTGTTTGGATGCTGTTGAAATAAAGGATTTTGTGTGATTTATTAAATTTTCGATGTTCAAAATGTATTTCATAATAAAATTTTAATTTTAATAAAAAGAAAAAACGCTTACAAAAAAGAAAATTTAAATTTAAAAAGAAGAAAATAAAAAAAAACAAAAAAAAAGAATAAATTTATAAAAGAAAATTCGCCTTAAAATCCTATAGTACAGAAATGCCTTATTGTAGGTTCTATGCGAGTGACTGTAGTACAAACATATGTGTTAATACTAGTTTTTTTTTGCATAATATTGAGCATACCAGCTGTCAGTGGAGGATTAGTGGTCCGGGCAGAAGGCGGCACCCATGTGGGTTTGTGCCTAGGGCACCAAATTGGCTTAATCCGGCCCTGCTGCTGGGCATAATATAATTTAGTTTATATTTAAAAGATCAGACTTTAAATAAAGTAAAGCTTTTCTTTCAGACCTAGCTATCTATGAGGCTAACGTTGTAATGCTCACTTGCTTCTGTGACCGATAGCAATGAGGGTGTCATGAGGCGAGCACAACGACAAATGTCAGGCACCCATTAGAGTAAGGTAGACTCATGGGTGTTCTTAAGATCCTTAAAACCCTCAAAAAAAATATTCCCAGTCTTCACGTCTTATTAGCATTATATCATCTGAACATGCCCACACTGGCTTTAACTTAAATACAAAAATAAATTGCTCGCTAACATATAAATTAATTACAAATAGAATTTCTCGTCTTTGCATTCAAAATAAAGTGTTCTAATTGCAGTAGATGGAGATGTTTCCACGGCCTATTATTTACACATTGGTCCAATTTTGAATATGAGCAAAGCATTTTATTCATTAACCTATATACCAAATTTTTAACCACCTATTCGCATGGTACATGTTATCTATGTTATTATGTAGATTGTAGGAAGCACATGTGTTCCAAATAAAACTTGGCGAAAATGTTCTTTTGTGCTAATTGGAACCGTGACGTATGTATAGAAGCCATTAAACAATGTTAAACCCTCAAAAAAAGTTGCTCAACCCTATGAAAGTATTAGTATTTCATGAATCAAGCCCATGTTTACCATGTTTAGATCGAAAGGATCTAGATATGATTGTTAAAAACTACACTTTACACGAATTGTTTTTTTTTCTTTACACACGAAAATACAAAATATAATTAATTGATTTCATTTTTTAATAAAATTAACCTTCATATTTATGTTTCAGAAGCATTTTACATAAATTCGTTCCTTATATCTGTGAATTTAGAATTCCTGACGTATATCATTTCATTAAACAAGACTGAAATGTTGTGAATCTCTCTATTCCTAGGTCTAAAACTCTATTTCAACTCTGAGATGACAGAACTTCTCTTTTCAAAGATATTTTATACTTAAACCATAAACATATTAATTATAGTCCTTTCATTTCATATTTAAATCAAATTATTACTATCTTTTTTTTCTAAAGCATTTTCATGCATTCGTTCGCTATAGCTGTGAAGTCGTGCTTACATACATTTTAATAGTTCCATTCATCAGTCCGTACATCTGATAAAAAAGGCCACGCACGCGCAGAAAGAACTCTATCCAAGCCAATGTTTAGATTATTCTAGATCTATGCTATCTCTAACTCAAGATCTTTTCAAAGATAATAAAAACATACAAAATAAAGTCTATTAATTTCATATTTTAATTAAATATATGTAGGCCTTCAAGCAAATGATTTTATTTAAAAAAATGGATTTAGGTCGATAAGCTATTTTGATATCTCCATTCATACTATTTTTACATTCATGCATTCACTTTACTTAAATTATTTCGTAAATTGTTAACAAAACACTCTCGGTGACTATATCAATAGTGATACGCAAATTAAGACCCTCGGGTAACTTATGGTTAGTTACTTTTAATAACATTATTGTGCACAGACTAAATAAATGTCCACATGAAGCCTCTTTTTGGAGCTTTGCATGACATTTTTGTGGCATTAGAGAAGAAGTAATATCTTACAGATAATAATATGTTAATAGGGACAGAAAACCTTCACCAGGGTTTCTCAACCTGTGGGTCGATTGACGATTTGCAAGAGGTCGCAAAAGACCATCGAAAAAAAATGGATTTTTTTATTCTTCTATTGCTGTGTGTTTAAAAAGGTGGGGGGAAGGTCGAGACAGAGTGTGGGAATTGTGCAAGGGGTCACTGAGCTTTAACGGTTGAGAACCGCTGACCCAATTCAAGACAATTGAATACGGTCCATTCGAGGCGATAGTAAGCCAGAACACTGACTTGCAACGTCTCAACTTGTAGCAGCGAGCTATTGGTCTCCACTGCCCACAGGTAGCTACGTTGTAAGCCAGCGTTGAGGCCTTCTATAATGAATGATATCGGTCCAACCAACTCTTGCAACTAATCAGTTTACCTT
>JADKLZ010078784.1:24379-37918 GCA_021533235.1 Biomphalaria straminea
GTATACGATTAAAAGACATTTAAGAACAAGAAATTAGTTTTTATAAACATTCGCTATTAAACTCTAACAAGACTACAAGCATATCATATCATTTAATTAAGGTTTCTTGTACGTCTATGGTCTCGTAAAAAAAGTTTCCCAGATCTCTGCAGGTCAAGTGATGCGTAATTGACTTCACTCTTCGGAGATCTCGCTGGCTTGACCTTTCCAACATTGTCATCAGTAGAAACTGTGATGTAGACCAGACCGTCTTCACTAATGGTTCTACCATCACTCTACCAAAGAGAGAATCAGAGTAGTAGTAAGCCTTAATTATTAAGTTAAGAGTATTTAAATGAAAGTTGAATCGAATGCGAACAATAAAAATGAAATCTTAAACATTGAAGTTTGGGCTGTTGGAAGATAAGCTTTACATATTGTTGTTACCGGTCGTTGACTTGTAGCTCGAAACTACTGACAAACAATTAAACGTTGCTAGCGTAATAATTCTTAACTAATAAAACTTAAAATAACATTCTTGTGAACAATACTAAGTATAACTTTATTTATAGTGTGAACAAAATCAATTTCATAAGAAATAAAATTAATGTGCTAATAATGGTAATAATATTTCTTAACAAAAACTAACTCACAACAATGCAACAACCTATCAGTCTCACGTTCTGGGGTCGTCTCCCCTCACTAAGACCAAGTAACGACAATGCTATCTATGGTTGCATCCATCACAAAAAGTAAAAGTAAAGTTCCCCTTTCAGACCTAGTGGTCTATAGGGCAGATGATGTAAAGGTCATCTGATTCTGTGGCCCACGGTTAACGAGGGTGTCATGTGGCCAGCACAACGACCAACCGCCTTTACTCTCCCCAAATAATGTCAGGTACCCATTAGAGCTGGGTGGACTCAAGGGCGCCCGAAAATCCCGAAATGAAATCCCAGCCTTCACCAGGATTTGAACCCGGGACCCCCAGTACGGAAGCCAAGCGCTTTACCGCTCAGCCACCGCGCCCTCGCATCCATCACAGTCATTCGCTAATCTCTTCCCACCGTCACCATAGAAACACACACTCACAGACTCAACAACACATTCATTAATTTGAAAACGGGATTCATTGTAAAGCTAAGGCTAATATTTTAGAAGAACTATATGTTTCTTGCATGGCCACCTAAACATTACATATTATTCAGGAAATAGCTGATTAACCCTAACTCTAACCTTATTATTCACATTAGATTAGGTTAGAAAATTCTGAACTGTTTCTTTCTTATTTATTATATGTTTGACTCTTGACCAATAGATATACTTTGGGTACGTAAAAAAAAAGGAAGACTCGGAGTCAGTCAGTTTTTAATTTGCATATTATTTCTGTTTCATTCATGCTAGATTTTTTAATTTAATTTATTAATATTATATGTTTAAAATATTTTTCTCTACCCATTAGTGCAATATATTGTGTTTGATTTTTTTTTCTTTATTTCCATTTTGATTTGTGTTTTGTGATAGATATATTGGCGCTAATATGCATCACTCATGAGTGCAAGTAAAAAAAAAAAGTAAAAGTGTCCCCTTCAGCCCTTGCGATCTATGGGGCAGATGATGTTAAGGTCATCTGTTTCTTTGGCCAACGGTTAACGAGCAGGGTGTTATGTGGCCAGCACAACGACTAACCGCCTTTACTTTCCCCAAATAAAGTCAGGTACCCATTAGAGTTGGGTGAACTCAGGGGCGCCCTAAAAATCCCGAGATTCAAAAACTCAGTCTTCACCGGGATTCGAACCCAGGACCTCAGGTTCGGAAGCCAAGCGCTTAACCATTCGACCACCGCGCCCACTCACTTCATGAGTGCAAGTTGTTAAAAAATTGTAAGAAATATGTTTTCAGTCATCAGTTATCAATAAACCCCCTTTTTCCAAAAAAAAAAAAAAACAACAACAAAGAAACAAATAATTAAAAATCTTATTTTTAAACAATTATTGTTACGTTGTATTCAACGGGATTCATGAAGCGTGGCTTTATGATTTGTATAAAAAAAAATATTAGGCCTAATTATTAGAATAATCCACACAATAATAAAACAACAAAAATATTTCTATTCAGCAATGGCAACATAAATCAACCATATGATGACTCCATATTGTATTTATATTTTATACATCTACGTAAGATGCTTACTGGATTATATTCTCTCAAAAGAGTAAAACATGTATATATTCTACACTTACTTCCACATCGTCAAGAGTGCTATTGGAAGAATTGAGCAAAGCCCTTCTCTCAAGTCTTCTTGAGTTCATATAAACATGTTGGTGTCTCTCGTCACTTGCAGCATTAACATCAGTGACGTTACTTGCAGTATTCCCTCGTTCTGTTGGGACATTCATGTAGAGACTCTCATGGTTCTGGTGGATATTAACATACGTCCCTGTTTCTAAGAAAATGGAATTTAAAAAATGTTGAATGTATTAGAATTGCTTAAGAAAAAAATTTAATTTAGAAAAAATGCTTATGTCAATTAAAAGTCTTAAGATTGACTTATTAATTATATAGACATCAGGTAAAAAAAAAAGAAATTGAGAGAGCAAGATATTGAATAAGAAAAAGAGTAAGAAAAAAAATAAAAAAGAGAAAGAGATATAAGAGGAAAAGACATAGGTCAAAATAACAGGCAGAGCTAGAAAAGAAAACGTACCTACTATTTATAATTAAAAGAGAGAATTTAAATATTGGTTTTATATTTCACTAGTGTTTTAGAGTGTATGAAATCAAAGGTGTGTTCTTATTTGCAACATATTTTATTTCCCTTAACAAAGAGTACACCTTTTATTTTATAAATGCAGTCTACATTGTATTTGTATATTTATCAATAAAGTGAAAAGAAAAAAAAAACTGTGGGCGAGTTTATTGGCTAAGTTTTTAAGTACAGTTGTGTTTCACATGATCTATGTTTCCTAAAGCCATGTTGGTATGGAGTAAGGACATTATGTTTATCTAAGTGGTTTATGATGTTGCTACATATTATGTGTTCATAATAGTAGGAGAGAATATAGAAAGATAAAGGAAACATGCCAAATCCTACCCATGATATCAGATCCTCTTGTTATATAACATCTTTCTAATGCACTGAATAAATATGAATATATATATAAGGTGAATGGATTTAATAAAAATATATAAGCACAACACAATTAATACCGAAAGGCTAAAATATAAAGCATGCACATTATGTAATGAGGACATGTCTATAGATAATGTACTTCGAAAGACAATGATTCTGTTCTTAATTATAATAATATATCTATATAAAGTAAAACGCCCACACCCCCTTTGGCGAACTAATTCTAATATCTATTAGTTGAATTGAACCAGCGCAACATTCAATCCACTACAAATAGGGCATAATTTTATATTCACAATATGACTAGACTTCTGTTTTACATTTCTTATTCAAAATATTTGGTATGCTCTATGATAGTTTTTGCATTGGTTCATGTTTTCTTATCACAACCTGCAAAAGCTCGTAATACTTGAGCTGTGAAGTGCAAATGAAAATGCCTGCTTTTAATCACCCTCCAAAACCTCTCAATTCTTGTTAGTAAGCTCAACATCTCTTCCCCCAACCCCTCTTGTTTTGCCCAGCACCTCAAAACAACTGAATTTTAATATCTGTTACATCGAACTTGTGCTTTGTAACGGTAAATTGGTGTTCATGTTTTGACATCAAAATTTGTTACCACTACCAGCCTACACTGCATACACATGTACTAGGCTATAGAAAATAGTCCAACATATGAAATCTGATTATTCGTCGATTTTTCAGCTTTTTATCGAATTATTTGAAATGATAGCTAAAGTTCTCGAACATGTTAAAAATAATCTTAGGATCGAAGTTATACATTTATTTACAACTTTTACGGAGAACGAATTATTAAAATTAAGTTCTGCTAGAAAACGCTATTAATTTAAAAAAATAAGATTTGGCCAAATTAGGGCGCTTAAATACTGAACAATAATCGTGTACTTGTCAAGAGCTCAATTGTTAAATAAAGATTATATGTATATTTATATGTCTCATATTAACTGTGAGAATATGAAGTAGGCTATTTATAGTTTTAGATCTATAATACATGTCCAGCCAAATTTAATCCTTTATTACAAATTAAAGAAGTTCCTTTTAAAATGGTAAAAAAAAATAATAAACCTCACTTTTCAACTTGGAAACCAAAAATAATTAAAAAAAAAACATCACGGAAAGTGTTCTACGTCACGACAATCAAAGCATTAAAATTTAAATCATGAATTGATACATTGAAATATATATTTAGTATTATTTATTTAATGTGTACGAAAGCAAGTTTTGAGTAAAAGAGAAATTTACAAACCAAAAAATGTCTAAATAGTGCTTAAAAAACGCAAGGATTATAATGTACTTTCCGATATGTCCTCTTTCAAAAATTAAAAATTATATTGTGTTGAAATTTGCGAATCAATAAACTTTTTTGGTAAATTTAACTACTGAGGCTTCGATCATGAAATGGGTTTAGTTATTATAGGCGCAATGAAATAATAACTCGTTCAATGTTCGTATTTTTTTTTCTTCCATGGCAATTGTGAAAATTAGTGATAGGTGAGTCAATCAATCAAACAATCAATCAATCAGATCTATTGTGCTTATAATTTAAATAACTGTAATATGAACTTACGTAATTGTTTTCTTGTTTCTGTTTTTAACTGTAAAAATATACGATACTTGTTTTGAAAACATAAAAAAAACAAAAAAAAACTATTAGTCAGACAGTGTAAGGCAACACGAAGAAGGTTTACCAGACAGAAAACAGACGAGACGAGGCGAGCTTATAATAAACTCACTACCCTAGTGAGAGATACGGTGTCCGAAGAATCACTCAAATGGTCGGAGACTTGTGCCAACCTTGATCTTGGGGATGGACGACAGGCATAGAAGTTACTAAACAACTTGGCTGAAGTAGGAGAACCGAGGGTATCGGAGCCTCTCCAGACAATAAGTGGCCCAGTTATAACGGACAAGAAAAGAGCTGAGGCACTGAACAATAATTTTGCTTGAGTGTCGAAAGCTTATTAGAAAACTTCTGTGTCGATGGCCCTCGACCGTATCCGTAAGACCGTAAGAGCCAAAGAAAAAACGCAGTTGGGTCGACAGCGAGGCGGGGACAGAAATTTTCTTTAAGCCCTTTACAATGATGGAGGTGGCTTTTGCAATCAAAAAGGCTCGATTACACAAAGCAACTGGCCCAGATGGCATCAGCGCCAAAATGCTTAAAAACCTGGGCTTTGTCCCCCTCCTGCACTCTCTTTTCGGTATTCGTTAATGACCTTACAGAATGCCTCAGGTGTCGCTTACTACTGTTCGCAGACGATTTACTAATCTGGAAAACCGGGAGAACTGCAGCTACGCTAGCTGCGGAACTCCAACATGACTTACTCACAGTTTCTTGCTACACATGAATGTGGAACATGGAAGTAAACTGCGCCAAAACGTTCTGGACCCTCTTCACTCTTGGAAAGGATGTTAACAAAGAAAAAAATTCTCTCTCAATCGAGTTGAAGATGGAAGCTAGGCTAAAATACCTGGGAGTCACCCTGGACTCAAAATTGGGTTTGTCTGAACACGTTAGACTGGTGCGAGAACAGGCCTCGTAAAGCCTTAAGATAGTAAAACGATTAGCCACGACCAAGTGGGGAGCCAAAGCAAACGTCCTGCGGGCTCTTGACATTGGCTTAGTAAGTGCGAAGATGGAGTACTCGTCTTTTGCACAATTTTATGTTTCGCAAACGTCTCTAGCGGGGCTGGACTCAGTGCAAAACCAAGCTATTAAACTCATCTGTGGTGCATTTTGATCAACGACAATTGCGGAAGGCGAGGTCATGACAAATCTTCCACCACTGAGATTACGAAGGGAGCGAACCGTTATGATCACACACGAAAAGTTCAAACGGTTAGAGCAAGGTTGCCCGGTCAGAAGTCTGGTCGACAACTGGAAGGGCAGAGATCGACTGAAACGGAATTCCTTTACGCACACCGTGCGTGAATTGTCCAAGCAAGTTGATCTCCCTCAGGACAGGGCAGCTCTCGGTCTGCATGGGGCATTTTCCCCATCAATGGCCCCTGGAGTCCCGGAGGAAAGAGGAAATTTGATTGACCCTGAGGTTAACAAGAAATGCACAAAAGCTGTCCTCCAGAACGTGGCCAGGAAAACTATCGCCCAGTACCCAGAAAATAACATCACAGCTTATACAGATGGTTCTACGAGAGAGAATTTAGGACACTAAGTATCTGGGTATGGTTTGGTGGTCCGATTCCCTGGCGCGACCGAAAACGATGAAATTCTAGGAATGAGTATTTATGTGGCTGAAATGGTAGTAATTCAAAATGCGGTAAAGTATATTGAAGAGCGGCTCAACAAGAACACAGCCAAACCAAACGACATTGTATTGTTTACAGATTCCTTGTCAGCTCTACAAGCCATTGAAAGCTCTGCCGAAACATGTCCGGAACCTCTGGAGAAAAAATTGGCGTGCGTGGGACGCCTTCGAAAAAAAACACAACCTTCGGGAAACATTCCAGTACGTACCAGAACATGCGTGTGTGAAAGGTAACACGAAGGCTCGGCACTACGCTAGGTCCAGTGGACGAACCACAAACATTTGAACAGTCTCGGGCGATTGTCGAAGAGTGGGCGAGAGAAAAAATGCAAGAAAGAGTGGGAAAGAGGTAATACAGGCAGGGAGGTGTGGCAAAACCTGAAAGGGTCATCTAAGTCGGACGCATGGTGGCAGCTAGATAGACAGGCCCATGTAACAATTGCTAGATTTAGAACAGGACATTGCCCAATCGGTGCCTATTTTGCTAAATTTAAGCCGACCTTCGACTGACGCTGTCGTCACTGCCAGGAAGACATTGAAACTGTAAACCACATCCTTTATGAGTGCGGAAAACTTCATGCCGAAAATAGCCATTTCAGTGAAATAGAAATTGGTTTGTGAGGTGAGTTGACCCTGTACACAAACAAGGAAACTCTGCAGAGGACTTCCGCTTTGCTTGTCCGTGTTATAATATAATATAATCAACACTGCGCCCAGTCAGAATCTCACGGTACCCAATAGAGCTGGATGGACTCATAGACGCCTAAGGATCCCGACAATAAAAATCCCAATCGGGATTTGAACCCGGTACCACGGTTCAGAAGCTAAGCGCTTTACCGCTCAGCCACTGCGCCTCCATAATAATAATAGTCATCCTTATTATCCGCTAAGAAATGAGTTTTACAATAGTGAATTAAAATATCAATGCATAATACGACAGCTCCCAAGCCAGGCGGAGAAAGGAGGAGTGTAGGGTGTAGGGCTAGCTACCCTACCCTGTAAAAAAGCCACTAGCTACAGAAACACCAAACAGCAAATCAACAGAAGTCACGAACCTGGGAGAGGATGGACCTTCAGCTGTTTTACTTAAAACATTGTTTTACTTAAAACATTGTACCCGAAAGTTACATTTCGTGCAACGATATAATTGCCGAATGAACAAAGTGTTTTATGTGTTAGTTTGTCTGTAAAAGTTTTAAAATTATACAGAACAGATTTTTATGATTAAAATTATTATATTTTGTTAGCCACATTTTTGTTTGTTTGTTGTTGTTTTGTTCCACTTTTTACTAGCAGCATTAAAAAATTGTATATATATATTTTTTATTTCATATGTATAAATTGTCATACCAAGCATTGATGCTGAGACTAAAAATAATGCAGCTGTTAGCATGATAAAACATTGACAAGCCTTTCTACTAACACCAAAGGAGGACATTTTTCTTTTATAGACATATATTTTTAGGGATAGATAGTACTACATCAGGGGTGGAATCTTATTCTCTGGGGATAGGTTGGGCATCACTGATCTGTTAGATCGTATTGATTTACATAGTAATAAAAAATTGGTTTATTCATTGCTAGATGTTGTTTTTTTTTACTTTTCCCTTTTATTTCTAAATTTCTCATATGCTAAAATTGTAATATATCTTACTTACGTTCACGTATAGAAAACATAAGTTTCAGTCTCAAATAAATAAAATCATTTTATATAACTGATGTGCGATCGAATATTTGTTAAAATTTATATAATATGTCATACTGAAATATATTTGTCATAGTTATTAAAATTATTATTAATATATATATATATATATTTGTATTTTTATATATATTGATATATGTTACCTCGTTGTAGAAGTATTATGCCGAGTATCAGTAAGGATATACACACTATAAATGTAACTGTTGGTATGATAATTTGATTAATACCGGTATGATCTGTTGTTACATAGACACTGGTTACCGCTGCAAAAATATATCAGAATAAATGGTTACATAATTTTACGCCTAATTGAATTATATTTTTTAAAAAATAACTATAACAAATTACAACTTTTTGACAGACGAAACATGTTCTAAAATAAAATACCGCAAATTAAAAAAAAAATGTGTGCTGGGTAATACAGACTTCTAAATTTATAATTACTATTTAAAGGTCAAGTGAGATATTCTTACTATAGTTTATGGTTATATTGGTAAGATCTTGTGCATCTGTTCCAGATTCTGGAATACAAAATGAGCTATCTACACGAGAAAGAAAATTAATGTAATAAATTAGGATGTCTTGAAAAATCAAAGACTACATAAATATTTAGATCCAGTTCAGACAATTATATTATTAATTTAACAAAATCTGTGGCCTCTTGGCTGCCTTTTTTAAAGGAGCTAGATTTGGGTTTAAGATTCCTAAAGGAGACACCAGAGACTTTCTCCACATATTCCTTTTTACAAAATAGTTTACACTGAGCGAGCTACAATATTAAGGATGAGTTGTAGCCACAAATCAAATAAAAATAAATGTCTTTTGAAAAAATGCAACAAAATCTACAAAAAGACATTTTATATGTGTTAACGTTACTTTTAAATTAGTATATATGCTATGCTTATTATTTTGAATAATAAATGAGTAAATAATAGAAAAAGTCCAGGAAAAAGTAGTTTATTTTTACCTTTAAGCCTCCCCTTTGTCTCTCAAAAAAAAAAAAATAGCAAGCACCCCTCAAATCAGACTTTTTTAATATCTCTGTGCTATTTCATTAAGTAATACATGTGTATTGCATTCTTGTTTTAATTTGTCAATTAGAAATATATTTTCAAATTTAATGTAACTAATATAGCTAGTTAGAGGATTTAAGATAAATATATAATTAAACAGCATTTAGGTTTGTATTAATTAGCAAGGATTACCTTTCCATTTAACATACTTCACCGATCATTTTAAACATGCCTTAGAACAGTTATCAAGTTAAATACCTACTTACTTGTATAAAACGTGAAAACTTTGTTAGTGGACTTTTCCTGTACTTGCAATTGAGTCCATAGTGTACAAAACACGAACATGTAAATGCATCTTGAGTTTATTGTTGAGTTCCAAACACTATATACGACTAATTGATTTCTTTCTTTCCGAATCATTGAATGTTGTCCAATTGTGTTATAACTAAGTACATCGCCCTCACTAATATTGTAGAAAATTGGAAAACTTTCATTGTTTACTAAAATCGTTTTGTCCGAAATTCCGTAATGTTTAAAAGCAAACAAAAAGCTGACATTGTTTTCTTCTTTCTCCAATACGGAAAACTTCTCCTCTGTTAAAAAATTTTTTAAAAAATGTTTGCCATTAAACGCATGAAAGATAATTAGGATGTGTTTCATTTATAAAGATAATTATAATATTGAATTAAATTACTTACTTTTATCCTCAATAAGGTAGAATGTATAGCTTTTGTAATATATTCCAAATAAAACATATAAATCATTTCGTCCAAAGTTGAGAAAGGTTATATTACATATTAAAATGTTAATTTGTTGACCGGTTATGTTCATTTTTACATTATCAGGCTTTTGTCGTGTGGGATTAACTATATTACCGATCAAGTTGTATGTCACATTTGTAATTGTGATATTCTGAAAAGAAGACTGTAGTTTCAGACATAATGAAAAGTTTTCGTTCATTGCAATAAAATAAAATAAATAGAATACTTTTCCATCGCAGCTAATCACTGAAAAGTCGTGTTCTGAAAAAATAAGCAAAATCATTGTTATTTTAATACTTTATCAAATTGTCAAAAGGATTAAAATTATGAAATAAAAGTGTAACTTGCCTTATATATTGTACAACTTACCATTTTCTAACATTATTTGGAAATGAGCATGGAGACTTTTCCGTTTAAATGGCGAAATTTCAACTGTGTAGTTGTTACCATAACTAGGAGAAATTTTTCTTATATATATTATGATAAACTGTTCATTTCCTTTAGTGTAATTGTTTACACTGTAAACTAAAAATTCTTCTGAATCCGTTGTATTAACAGCGTACGTTTTATTATTTATGATTAATTGATTAATAGATTTAGAATCTGAATTATAACATATATGGATAATTGCTTCATGTAATGTATTCGTTATCACACCATCAGAACTGTTGTCACAATATTTCAGGTGACCTAAAAAAATAAATTTCCAGAAATCATATTTTTCTTAAATAAAACCATTTCATTTCATAATATTAAAAAGTAATATATATTTACAAAATATATCGGATATTAGATGCATATGATAGTTTTTCTACAGTTCTTATATAAAACTAAAAAGGTAAGGTGCCTACCAATTGAATTTAATTTAAATGAGTATTTTGACTCATTCACTAGTCCTTCATTCTGCTGAATTTCATATTTAAATTTAGGTATTGTATTATTTTGCTTGAATTCAAACTGTAGGACGTGCTTGTCAACGCAGAGCTCTGCTACTGTCCACTGACAACCCCATTTATTTGAAGAATTTTTTATTGTTAGGGTGTGGTCATTTATTTGTACAGAAGTGTAGTTGCTGTAAGATTGATTGATGCAAACAACTAGTCTGTAAGTGTCGTTGCTAAGCATTTCTAGATCTGTTATTTCGCCAGGCTTTACACAAAGTGTGCATATTTCTGAAAAATATTTGAGAATTAAGATTTAAAACTAAAGCAAGATATTTAAGAGAGTTTCAGATAAATGAAGACAATTGTGATAATGTCAACAAAGCATAAATAAACATCTTCTGTCTTTCTCTCTCTCTTTCCCTCTTTCTATCTCTATCTCACTCTTAGCGAAAGGGACAGAATTGATTGAGATTACATAGAAAAACGTATTCATTTAATGTTTGTGGAAAGGCCTTGGAAATATTTTATCACGCCCAGTTATGAATTATTTTACGTTTTAATATCACGCCTGGAATGAAAATTTGAACAGTAAAATCCAAATAAACTTCATAAAATCCTAAATGCTGCTGGTAAGGTCATTGGCGAAAACTAACCCGTTCGGCAGCTGTTTGAGACACACATTTATAAGAATACTAAAAAGATTGGGTCAGTTTTTTTGTGATGTTACCTACACAAAAGACATATAAAACACCGATAACAATTGTCAAAATATAAAATACATATAGAAGATAAATGGATAGACATGCATAGTTATTATTTTAATAAATAATATGCCACTCATTGTACCTCTTTAAACTGTTTCTTTTATTTACTTTTACCCTCTAAATTTTCTGTCGTATTGCATACCATACCTCTATAAAAAGCATTTTTTTTAAAATTTGTGTTAATACCTAAAAATTAAAAAAATACTAAAAATTGCAGTTAAATGTAAATTAAACACTTTTCCATATCTCCTGTAAATCAAATTTTTATTACCTAATCTAATTTCTATAATCTAAACTTAACAGACAGACTTTATATAAAATCTAAACTTTGCTAAGTATAGCTCATTAGCTAGGGATAACAGTCCATCTAGAAGAGAAAACTCCGAAAATAAACACCTGCTGCCATGCAGATGACCTTGGACGAGACAATGGCCTCCAGGTGCATAAAACATTGACACGAAACCTTATCTATGTTGGACGATTGTAATAGATGAGGCGTCCTGCCTGTGGAATCCCAGGTAGAAATCCTGGCTCTTCGCCTTGCATGAGCCCACATATGCAAGCTGGTGGTTCCTCTATCTCTGCCTTATGAGCTAGGAACAGGAAAGTCAAAACTATTGGCCAACACTTTAAGACCAAAAGTCTAAAAATCTTACAATGGAACGCAGAAGGCATCCAAAAGAAAAAAGAAGCTCTAAAAATATTTTAGCATAAGAAAGAAATCGATGTAGCTTGCATCCAAGAAACTCATTTGAACAGAAATCTACGTTTCTTCATTTGAGGCTACACCTGTATTAAACAAGATAGAGAATACAGACCCCAAGGAGGAATCCTCACCCTCATTACCTAATCTTATTTCTTAGATCACTTAGAAATCTAAAAATTTATATTTTGTTGGATCGAGATGTAATAAGAAGCGCTACGTTAAAGTAAAGATTTTAATTTAAAAAAATAAAATAATAATTATTTATAATATTAATAATAATACAATAAAAATATAATTATAATATATGATTAATAAAATTAATAGAATCTTCATTCAACTTTTTATGTTACATTTTATTTCTTAAAAAAGCACTCCTTTAACTTACTTTCTACTGGTTTGAGTGCATTTAAAAGTTTGTCGCAGTTTAAGGTGAAAAGATACATCACATATATAACAAATAATTTCATTTTCGTTATTAATATTTAAGAATTGTTCAACAATGTTTCCTCATGCAAGGAAATGTTAATAAATACACTGTCCACCGAGATACGATTGAATAGTAGAGGCTTGTAAGTGGATTAGGAAGGAAAATACGTGTATTTTTTAAAGATGAATGCGCATTTATTTTGTTTCCATTTTTTTTTACTTTTCAATCAGATTCTATGGATGTTCTCAAATATTAGAAATGCTTTGTTTGAGTTTAACTTAGTGTGTTAATATCAAGTAGTTGTTAGTACAGAAGCATAAGTCTCACATCTCATTTATAACAATACCAGTGTGTAGCCACCTGAAAAAGTTCTTTTTATTTCAGTGTTTGTATTGTAATAAATAAAGTAAAAAGTAAGGCGCATGTATGTAGGCCTTTGTATGTACCGCATAGAGACCAAAACCATTTGATGAATCTTAATAAAACTTGGAATAACTGTTTCTTAGAGCATGGTTAAGACTGTAGTTTATGTTTTATGTCTCATCCACAACCGAAAGGCCCTAAAAATATGTAAATATAACCATTTGAGGACGAAACTTCTTTAACAAATCGGGTAAATCCGTTTCCGCAGTATTTTATATTTGAAATACATATATTGTATATTGTCTGAACGGGTATACACAACATATAAACATAAATAAATATGCTTGATTAAAAATGTGTAATTAATTTCGCAAATACATTTTTATAGTAGAGATTTGTACTTTTATCAGAATAAAAACTAAGTCTTTCAGCATGTTTATGTTACTTTTTTTTTCGTTCAATTGATTGAAAAAAAAATCCTTTAAAAACAATGCCTAACAAAGGAAAATAACTCATTTTATTA
>JADKLZ010078784.1:54936-66098 GCA_021533235.1 Biomphalaria straminea
GTATACGATTAAAAGACATTTAAGAACAAGAAATTAGTTTTTATAAACATTCGCTATTAAACTCTAACAAGACTACAAGCATATCATATCATTTAATTAAGGTTTCTTGTACGTCTATGGTCTCGTAAAAAAAGTTTCCCAGATCTCTGCAGGTCAAGTGATGCGTAATTGACTTCACTCTTCGGAGATCTCGATGGCTTGACCTTTCCAATATTGTCATCAGTAGAAACTGTGATGTAGACCAGACCGTCTTCACTAATGGTTCTACCATCACTCTACCAAAGAGAGAATCAGAGTAGTAGTAAGCCTTTAGTTACTTTAATCGTGTGTATTTAAGTGAAAGTTTAATCAAATGCGAACAATAAAGATGAAATCTTAAACATTCAAGTTTGGGCCGTTGGACGATTAGCTTTACATATTGTTGTTACCGGTCGTTGACTTGTAGCTCGAAACTACTGACAGACAATTAAACGTTGTAAGCGTAATAATTCTTAACTAATAAAACTTAAAATAACATTATTGTGAACAATACTTGGTATAAGTTCATTTATAGTGTGAACAAAATCAATTTCATAAGAAATGAAATTAATGTGCTAATAATGGTAATAATATTTCTTAACAAAAACTAACTCACAACAATGCAACAACCTATCAGTCTCACGTTCTGGGGGTCGTCTCCCCTCACTAAGACCAAGTAACTACAATGCCATCTATGGTTGCATCCATCACAAAAAGTAAAAGTAAAGTTCCCCTTTCAGACCTAGTGGTCTATAGGGCAGATGATGTAAAGGTCATCTGATTATGTGGCCCACGGTTAACGAGGGTGTCATGTGGCCAGCACAACGACCAACCGCCTATACTTTCCCCAACTAATGTCAGGTACCCATTAGAGCTGGGTGGACTCAAGGGCGCCCGAAAATCCCGAAATGAAATCCCAGCCTTCACCAGGATTTGAACCCGGGACCCCCAGTACGGAAGCCAAGCGCTTTACCGCTCAGCCACCGCGCCCTCGCATCCATCACAGCCATTCGCTAATCTCTTCCCACCGTCACCATAGAAACACACACTCACAGACTCAATAACACATTCATTAATTTGAAAACGGGATTCATTATAAAGCTAAGGCTAATATTTTAGGAGAACTATATGTTTCTTGCATGGCCACCTAAACATTACATATTATTCAGGAAATAGCTGATTAACCCTAACTCTAACCTTATTATTCACATTAGATTAGGTTAGAAAATTGTGAACTGTTTCTTTCTTATTTATTATATGTTTGACTCTTGACCAACAAATACACTTTGAGTATGTATAAAAAAAAAAAAGAAGACTCGGAGTCAGTCAGTTTTTAGTTTGCATATTATTTCTGTTTCATTCATGCTACATTTTTTAACTCAATTTATTATATGTTTAAAATATTTATCCCTACCCATTGTGTTTGATTTTTTTTTCTTTATTTCAATTTTTATTTGTGTTTTGTGATATATTATCGCTGATCTGCATCACTCATGAGTGCAAGTTGTTAGAAAATTGTAAAAAATATGTTTTCAGTCATCAGTTATCAATATACCCCCCTTTTCGCAAAAAAAAAAACAACAACAAACAAACAAACAAATACATAATTAAAAATCTTATTTTTAAACAATTATTGTTACGTTGTATTCAACGAGATTCATGACGTGTGGCTTTATGATTTGTATAAAAAATATTAGGCCTAATTATTAGAATAATCAACAAAATAATAAAACAACAAAAATATTTCTATTCAGCAATCGCAACATAAATCAACCCTATGATGACTCCATATTGTATTTATATTTTATACATCTACGTAAGATGCTTACTGGATTATATTCTCTCAAAAAAGTAAAATAAAACATAAACCACGTGACATGTATATATTCTACACTTACTTCCACATCGTCAAGAGTGTCATTAGAAGAATTGAGCAAAGCTCTTCTCTCAAGTCTTCTAGAGTTCATATAAATATGTTGGTGGCTCTCGTCACTTGCACCATTAACATCAGTGACGTTACTTGCAGTATTCCCTCGTTCTGTCGGGACATTCATGTAGAGACTCTCATGGTTCTGGTGGATATTGACATACGTTCTTGTTTCTAAGAAAATGGAATTAAAAAAATGTTGAATGCATTAGAATTGCTTAAGAAATAATTTTAATTTAGGAAAAATGCTTATGTTAATTAAAAAGTATTAAGATTTACTTATTAATTATATAGACATCAAGTAAAAAAAAAGAAATAGAGAAAGCAAGATATTGAATAAGAAAAAGAGAAAAAAAAAAAAAAAAAATAAAAAAGAGAAAAAGACATAAGTCATGATAACAGGCAGAGCTAGAAAACAAAACCTATTTACTATTTACAATTAAAAGAGAGAATTTAAATATTGGTTTGATATTTGACTAGTGTTGTACAGTGTATGAAATCAAACGTGTGTTCTTATGTGAGATATATCGTATATCCCTTTTAAAAGAGTACAATTTTTATTTTATAAATCCAGTTTACATTGTATTGGTATATATGGCAAAGAGTGAAAAGAAAAAAAAAATAACTGTATGCGAGTTTAATGGCTTAGTTTTTAAACTAATGTCATTACAATTCCCCAATGACAATGACCCAGTTGTTTTGAGTCGGATAACGTCCCAATATTCAAAGCGAATATCGCCTCACTCTGTTTATCTGTCTGTCTTTCTGTCTGTCTGATAAAAAGTAGTTTGTTGGTTGTCTTTATGGCAGTGTATTTATACACTGAAATTAACCAATCGATTTTTTTAATTTAGTCATTTTTAATTTGATATGTAAAATGTTCTACACTATGGGACAAAAAAAAAGTAATATAGAAGCGAATGAACGGCGCCCTTCTTCCTCCTCCCCTGACAAACATGCACAGCCGGCCATTGGCGACAATAATCAGGCATCAGGCACAGTTTATTTTGAATGAAAAGATTAATTACGTAAACTTTTTTGGGGTCTCATTTTATTGTGATACAAAAAAGTAGGGGAGAATATAGAAAAATAAAATGTTAAATCCTACCCATTAAATCAGATCCTCTTGTTACATAAGATCTTTCTAATACACTGCATAAATATGAAACATATAATATGTATATACAGAATATATATAAAGTGAATGGATTTAATAAAAAAGCACAACACAATTAATACCGAAAAGCTAAAATATAGAGCATGCATCATAATTTTTAAAACGACACGTAAATAGATAATGAACTTCGGGAGACAATGCTTCTTATCTTAATTATAATAATATGTTTATAATTCTATGTAAAGTCAAACGCCCCAACCCCCATCGGCGAGCTAACTCTAATATCGATTAGTTGAATTGAACTAGCCAAACATTTCCTTCACAAGAAATTGGGCCTCTTGTTACCTACACTATATGACTTCTCTTTTCCACTTCTTATTCGAAATATTTGATAGGCTCTATGTTAGTTTTTGCAGTGGGTCATGTTTTCTTATTACAACCTACAAACGCTCGTAATACTTGAGCCAAACACCTCACCTTTTTATTTTCACTTAATACAAATGTCCGCACTTCAACCCCCTCCCCACTATGTGCCTGTGTAATTGGAAAAGCCTGCCTTAAATGTCCCTCCAAAACCCTCTCACTTCTTGTTAGTAAGCTCTGAGCTCTACATCACTTCCCCCAACCCTCGTTTTTTTATCCAGCACCTCAAAACAATTGAATTTTAGTATGTGTTAAATCGAACTAGTGCTTTGTAAGGGCAAATCACCATTCACCAACTTTTTAACAATAAATCTTATTTCCATTATCCGTTTCACACACATACAGTACGCCCTCAAAGGAAAGGTCTGATTATTCTTCGATTTTTTTTAGCTTTTTTTGTTGGCAATTTTCTCTTTGGCGAAAAACTTGCTTTTGTAGACATTGAATAAAAACAACTAAATATATATTTCAACGTATCAATAATTGATTTAAATGTTTATACTTTGCTTGTCGTGACGCAGAACACTTTTCGGGATGTTTTTTTTATGTTTAAATAGTGTTTATAAAAGGAAGGATTATAATATACTTTTCGATATGTCCTCTTTCAAAAATTATATTGGGTTGAAATTGCGAATAAATAAACTTTTATTGTAAATATAACCACTGAGGCTTCGATCGTGAGATGTGTTTAGTTGTTATTATTAATGAAAATAATAACTGGTTCAATGTTCGTATTTTTTTTTTATGTAAATGGCAATTGGGAGAATTAGTGATAAGTGATGCTGTCAATCGATCAATCAGGGCAAATGTGCATATTATATAAATAGCTTTACTATGAACTTACGTAATTGTTTTCTTGTTTCTGTTTTTAGCTGTTAAAATAAACGAAAAAAAGTTGTTTTGAAATACAGAAGAGTTATGTTAACTGCATTTTGTTGTATACAATCATAAAGTAATACATATGTCAGTGATGTTTAACCTTTTAAAAATGTGGTTAAAGCTTATACGTTGTTTTTTTGAAACGTGCATTTAGGGCCATTTTACCGCAACAAAATTATTTTATTGCAAAAACCATTGCATTTTTTAAAACTGTCAACTTTGCAGGTTATGCCTTTTATAGACCATTCTTTAAAGAGAATTACATGAAATTAGACTGTGCGAAATTTTAATAACAATAATATTATTTATCTTTATTATCCGCGAGGAAATCAATTTACAATTGTTCATTAAATATGAACGCTTAATTAGAACAAACAATTTATACAGCTCCTAATCAAGGCTGAGAAAAGAGGAGGGTTGTGCGTAGGGCTAGCAATTCTACCATTTAGAAAAAAAAACACTCGCTACAGAAACACCAAACAGTGAGTCCACAGAACTCACAGACCTGGGAAAGGATGGACCTACAGATGGAAGATACTCAAGTTTTTCTTAACACATTACATGCAAAAGTTGCATTTTGTTCCACGAAATACTTACCGAATGAACAAAGTATATCATATGTAAATCTATCTCGGATCGGTGTTTTACATATCATTTGGAATTGTTATGTTAAAATGTTATAATCATAAAGAAGAGATTTTTTTTATGGCTAATATTACTATATTTTCTTAGGCATAAGTTTATTTGTTTGTTTGTTTCCTACGATCTCACTAGCAACATTAAATAATTGTATTTTTTTTTATTTCTTATATTCATATTGCTTTACCAAGCCTTGATGTTGAAAGTTATAATAAAGCAGATGTGAGAATAGGAAAACATTGATAAGTCTTCTTGTTTAAAAATAAATGTGTTTTTTATTTCCTTCTTTTATGCACATATATTTCTAGGGGTGGAATTTCATTTGCTGGGGATAGGTTGTGCATCACTGATCTGTTAGATTGTATTGATTGACATGTTAATAAAAATGTGTTTATTTATCGCTAGCTGTTTTCGAGTTTTCCCCTTTATTTCTAAATTTGTCATATGTTTAAGTTTTAATAATGTTCACATATGATATAGACAACACAAATTTAAGTCTAAAATAAAACAAAACAACCGAATAATTAAGGCTTTAGATTTTTATATAACTGATAATTGATCAAGTATTTGTTATTTTTTTTTAATAATGCGTCATACCGAAATATATTTCTCATAAGTATAGTGAATAGTATTAAAATGTATTAATTTGCATTATTAAACACATTGAAATATGTTACCTCGTTGTAGAAGTATCAAGCCGAGTATCAGCAAAGATATACACACTATAAATGTAACTGTTGGTATGATGAATAAATTAAAACTGGAATGATCTGGTACTGTAGTGACATTGGTTACCGATGAAAAAAAAAAGAATAAATGATGATATAACTTTACGCCTATGTACATTACATTTTTATTAAAATTAATAACTAAGACATTTAAAAATTTAAAACCTTTTTTTTTCTTTCTAACAGACATACCATGATCTAAAAAAAAATTCAGCATATTATTATATATTTCTATGTAAAGTATTGCACTGTAGCTCTCTAAATTTCAATTTACTATTTAATAATTAAGTCAGATATTCTTACTATAGTTAATAGATATATTGGCTACACCCGGTTCATCCGTTTCAGCTTCTTGAATACAAACTGAACTGTCTACACGAGAAAGAAATTTAAGGTAATAAAGTATTACGTCTTGAAATTCAAAGAAAACATAAATATTTAGATACTATTATGCGTGGTCTCTTGGCTATAAAGGAAGCTAGCTCTGAGTCATATTTTTTTTAAAAGGATTTATCAAAACCTTTACCCAGATTTTCCTTCTCACAAAATAGCTTACGCTAAGCGTGCTTTTTATTTTGAATGCTAGAAGACTAAATGATAGGAATAGTCCAAAAAAAGTATGTTTTTTTTTCTCTTTCAAGCCTCCTTTTCTTATTGATATCACTGTATTATGTAATGTACTAATACATACACACCAACATTGTTTACCTTTTTGTTGTTTTCAGAATTTATTGAAAAAATCCACTTAACAAATAAAACTCTTTAAAGGCTTTAAAAAATTGTCATTAAGCAGCATTCTTATATTTATAACCAGCATATACGTATCATTTAGGTTTGTATTTATTAGCAAGTATTACCTTTCGATTAAACATACGCTCCTTAGCATTTGAAACATACCTTGAATAAGTTAGGAAATTAAATACCTACTTACTTATATTAAAGGTGAAAACTTTGTTAGTGGACATTTCCTGTACTTGCAATTGAGTCCATAGAGTACAAAACACGAACATGTAAATGCATCTTGAGTTGAGTGTTGATTTCCATACACTATATAAAACTATTTGATTTTTTTCTTTCCAAATAAATGAATCTCGTTCACTTGTGTTATAATTAAGTACATCGCCCTCACTAATATTGTAGAAAATTGGAAAACTTTCATTGTTTACTAAAATCGTTTTGTCCGAAATTCCGTGCTGTTTAAAAGAAAACAAAAAGCTGCTGTTGTTTCTTCTTTTCTCCAATACGGAAAACTTCTCCTCTGTTAAATATATTTGTAAAAAATTTTGCCATCAAAGAAATGAAAGATAATTAGTATGTGTTAAATTTATAAAAATAACGATCGAATTAAATTACTAACCTTTATCCTCAAAAAGGTAGAATGTAATGCTTTTGTTATATATTTCAAACATAATATTTAAATCATTTCTTCCAAAGTTGAGAAAGGTTATATCATGTATCAAAATCTTAATATGTTGACCGGTTATGTTTATTTGTACATTGTTAGGCTCTAGTTCTTGGGGATGGTAAATATTGCCAATCAAATTGTATGTTACATTCGTAATTGTAATATTCTGAAAAGAAGACCTTAATCTCAGACATAATGTAAAGTTCTTGTTCATGGCGATAAAATAAAATAAATATAATTCTTTTCCATCACAGCTAATCACTGAAAAGTCTTGCTCTGAAAAATTAAAGAAAAAAAAAAGTAATTAAAACTTTAGCATATGATTAAATAGATTAAAATTAGAAAAACAAAAATTGTAACCTGTATTATTTATTGTACAACTTACCATTTTCTAACTTTATTTGGAAATGAGCCTGGAGACTTTTCCGTTTTAATTGAGAAATTTCCACTGTGTAGTTGTTAGGATAACTAGCAGAAATGTTTCTTATGTATATTACAAGAAAGTTTTGCTTGCTTTTTGTGTAATTGTTTACACTGAAAACTAAAGAACCTTCTGAATCCCTTGTGTTAGCAGCATACGTTTTATCATTTATTTTTAATTGATTAATAGATTGAGAGTCCGAAACATAACAAATATGGATTAAAAGTGCTTCATGTAACGTATTCGTTATCACAGCATCAGAACTGCCGTTGTCACAAAATCGCAGTGGACCTAAAAAAAATTCCAGAAATAATATATGTTTTTGAAATAAATACATTTCATGTCATAATTTAATATCAATATATGTTTACAAAGTGAGATTAATAGGCAATACATATGATATTTAGTTGTTTTTTTTTTCAAAATTCTTGTAACAATGTTTAACTGTTTTTGTTTTTTTGTTTCCCGAGATTCCGATGTTCCCACTTAATTATTACATCCTAGACAAATGTTTCCAAAAGTTTTCCCTTAACGGAACACTTTTTACGCGGAAAAAACTTTTTTTTCTAAAGAGAGTTTATATCACGTGGTGGACTCTGAACGAGTTCACCGTTCCGTTAGTTCGTGGAACACATATTCAGGCATCGCGAAACACAAGGGTTCCGGGGAAGACAGTTTGGGATACAGTGCCTTAGACTAAACCAGGACACAGGACTTTGTTTTAGGGTGAAGGATTCTGTGTTGAATTTAATGAGGTAGTTTATGTTTTAAAAGTCACTCAGTTTATATTCAACTAACATCCTGTAATTATGAACTATACTACATTACTAACAACAAAGAAAAATAAGTTAGATGGAACTATAAGAGGCAGTGGATTCATGCTCCAAAAGCTTAAATGTAGGTTCTTGGTGGAAACGGTCACTGGTATAACTGGGTAGGCTAATGCGTAAACAAAATAAAGATGTTGTTTTGGAGACACTCTAGAAGTAACTGCTTTTGTCGACCAACAGTTTCATTTTCATATATTTCAACTTGTCTGTCTACGTCATATCACTAAATAGGCCTAAAAGACTTAATGGGGCTAAAAGACTACATCTGGCTAAAAAACTACATTTGGCTAAAAGACTAAAAGTGGCTATAAGAGTAAATGTGCTTAAAAGACTAAGTGTGGCTTTATATGAATGGTTATAACGGATTTTTCGCTGACCTATAAATGTATCTAATATTTTTGTAGCAAAATCTAGATTCACGATGCCAAGCATAATGTTAGGTATATAGGTATTAAAGAGGGGTTTTTAACTTCAAAATAAAAAAAAAACTCTGGAGGGGAGTTTTAAACTCAAAATAATTTTCGCTACGCTCGTGGAATTTTGTGAATGTATAAGCATTTATTTTTTTTCTATAGAAGTTGAGGGCTTTACTTAAACTGAAAATGTCATGGACTGCGTTGGGGCAAGTGGAGTTGAATACTAAACCTATCCCCCCCCCCAACATAAACTTAAGACTTGACATTGAGCTATCCGTCTCACCAGACAAAATGCATTTTAATGAATTAATGAAGTATGTAGGTCAAACTAAAAAAAGTAAGATGCCTACCATTTATTTTTAATTTAAATGAGTATTTCGATTCATTCATTATGCCTTCTTTCTGCTGAATTTCATATTTAAATTCAAGTTGTGTATTATTTTGCTTGAATTCGAACTGTAGGATGTGCTTGTCAACGCAGAGCTCTGCCACTGTCCACAGACAACCCCATTTATTGGAAGGATTATTTATTGTTAGGGTGTGGTTATTTATTTCTACAGAAGTGTAGTTGCTGTACGATTGATTGATGCAAACTACTAGTCTGTAAGTGTCATTGCTAAACATTTCTAGATCTGTTATTTCACCAGGCTTTATACAGAGTTTGCATATGTCTGAAAAATATTTGAGAATTAAGATTTATAAATTAAAGCCAAGATATTTATGAGAGTTTGAGATAAATGAAGACAATTGTGATAATGTCAACAAAGCATAAATAAAGATCTTCTATGTTTCCTCTCTCTCTTTCTCCCTTTCTATCTCTATCTCTCTGTTAGCAAAAGGGGCAGCATGGATTAAGATTACTTAGAAAAACGTATGCATTTAATGTTAGTGAAAAGGCCTTGGAAATGTTTTATCACGCTCAGATGTGCAATATGATACGTTTTTATATCACTTCTGGAATGACAATACGAACAGTAAAAATTAAAATAAACTTCATAAAATCCCAAATGCTGTTGGTAAGTTCATTGGCGAAAACTAACCCCAATTTGCAGCTGTTTGAGACAAATATTCATAAGAAAGCTAAAAATATGGGGTCAGATTTTTGTGATTTTACCTACACTAAAGTTGTACAAAACACCGATAGCAAAGACAAACAGACACATCAACTCTCTTGTTCCCGAGGCACTGAAACCAGCAAAACCAATCTTATTATCTGATATAAACATTGCACATGTACATTTTTGAATGACTTAAGTACAAATATATATTTTTTTTTCTATAGTTATAATGTTTTGTTTAGTGTAATGCAAAAATTAAAGACTAATTTACTTATGAATAATAAAGATAATGAGATAAGAACTATTAGTTATATATCTTTCTCCCTTTTCTCTCTCTCTCTCTCACTGCCTATCTAAATCTAAATATCAATATATTTTTTATGTTGTCAGTATATCTATATAACTATATCTGTTGTTCTACATATATATATATATATATATATATATATATATATATATATATTTAAATTTAAAAAAAAAAACTAAAAATTTCAGTTAAATGTGCATTGTACACTTTTCCATATCTCATGTAAATCAAATTTTCATTACCTAATCTAATTTCTCTGATCTAAATTTAACAGACAGATAAAATCTAAACTTAGTTAGATAAAGCACGTTAGCTAGGGATAACAGTCCATCTAGAAGAGAAAACTCCGAAAATAAACACCTTGCAGATGATCTTGGACGAGTCAATGGCCTCCTGGTGCATAATACATTGACACGAGACCTTAATTATGTTGGACGATTGTAATAGATGTGGCGTCCTGCCTGTTGAATCCCGCCGCGCAGGTAGGGGGGCCGGGCTCTCCGCCTTGCATGAGCCCACATATGCAAGCTGGTGGTTCCTCTATCTCTGCCTTATAAGCCAGGAGCAGGAACAGGAAAGTAAAAACTATTGGCCAACACTTTAAGACCAAAAGTCTAAAAATCTTACAATGGAACGCAGAAGGCATCCAACAAAAAAAAATACGCTCTAAAAATATTACTGCATGAAAAAGAAATCGATGTAGCTTGCACCCAAGAAACTCATTTGAACATAAATCTACATTTCTTCATTAGAGGCTACACCTGCATCAAACAAGATAGAGAATACAGACCCAAAGGAGAAATCCTCACCCTCATTACCTAATCTTATTTCTTTGATCTAAACGTTACAGACAGACGGATACATCAATAAAGGTATTTCTCTTTTGATGGACAAATATCACTTAGAAATCTAAAAAAATTATATTTTCTTGGATGGAGATATAATAGGAAGCGCTACGTTAAAATCAAGATTTTAATTGAAAAATTAATATAAT